>JAXDDW010000034.1:2280000-2440000 GCA_034670385.1 Hoplostethus mediterraneus | reverse complement strand
AGGCTTCGCTGGTGTCTATCAGTGTGCGATGCATGAAATCTTTTAGGGGATCGCTTAAAGCTTTTGGTGGTATCTGCACGAACCATAAACAGAACATAAATTAACAATTCTCAGGAACACCAGAAAAAAATAAAGTGAATAGAAATTGAAATAAACATTGAATTAAGTGGTAAAATGATTTTTGACTTGACAGCACTTGTCAGGCAGTTCTCAGACGTTGCTTCTTCTACGAAAGCTCATGGAAATGACAGTAGCGCTGATGTACGCCCCTAGAGACAGAGCTGTCTAATAGCAATGAAATTCGATCAAAGGCCGTTTGATGCCCTCAAAATCTAAACTTTTCTGTTTTGGCAGCCGCCTAAAAAATCCTAAAAATCTTTCCTGCATAGAGAAGTTTTAGGAATTAGGCCAGGGAAAGAAACTAACCTTTTTATCTACAGGCCATTATATTACCATTATATCAGGACCTCCAAAGGATGCTTGGTTAACTGAAGTGGCTGGTGGAGCAGACAAAGTTGTGGACCAGCCACAACTAAAATTCACAATCATTTCACTGATGTCTGGTTCTAGTTTGATAATGATTGTAGCAGCATTTCCTTTGATTTTGATCTCGGTCTGTGTCGCTACATACAGCAGGTCAGCAGGTCTACTTTTTCATCAGACCAAAACGAGCCAACTACTGCACCCACTTGTTGCACACTTGTTGCTCTTTTATATTGATAATTAATTAAGTCCATCGGTGGTCAAGTGAAGCGCAAACTGCATGTGTGAAAGCTGAAATGTGGATGGTGATGCAGTCCACATTCTCAATTGGAGATGCTGCTGAAAGAAAAAGTAAAGAATATTTCTCCAAAGACAAATAGATAGAGGATATAAAAAGACTTTCAAGTGCACACAGAGATTTTTTTGAATGGTTGCTGGTACAGGTTGGTAGTACATGAGATGTTCTTTGTGTTTTTCTGTCTTAAAAATGCACTGATGCATACACAATGCAAGTGATGCTATAGAGATGCCTCTAAGATCTGATCTGCTTTGATGAGCTGTTCAATTTGTGGAGCAGTCTCTCTTGTTATTAATGCAAAACATCAAAAGCATTACTGTGTCTAAGCCAGCAAACTGGCAGCTCCTAATCTAAGGCATTAAAGCATCTAGGTCTCTTTTTATTGTTGCTCACCCAGTTGGATTGATATTGTCTTCATGTTTCATCATGAGACATGCTCACTGCAGAAACACTAATTGGGAAAAACAACGGTGGTGGATGGATTACGTGATGGCCTTAGTCATTTTCTTTTCATGCCTTTTAGATGGATGCTGATCCATATTGCAGCCAGCCACGGCAAAAGCTACAAAAGCTAAAGTGAGCAGTCTCCCGGTAGTCTCTGTCAGAAGAACTTGTGCTTTTACGTATTGCCTGTTCTGTTCTCTACAGGGAGGAAATGCAAAGCTAGCTTCACTCTGTCAGCAGTGCCTTCCCCTCCCTAGTCTCTGTTGTGATTCTCTACTTGACTCTCCTTAGTGGCTGTCTTGCATGTCGGGTGACACGCCTTTGACCTCAAGCTGGGTTCAGAGATAATTATGTCGACAGAGAGACTACTAGAAGGCACTGTCATCCTCTTTGCCCTCTGCCTGTTGCTTTGCTCCTCCTGACTTCTTTCTACTTCTCACTCTCAACCCGCTCTGTGTCTCTCTGTCACTGCAGCAGCACACCTTCAAATCTCCAGCACCTTCTGAAGCAAAAAAAAAAAAAAAAAACCAGGCACGGAAATAGAAGCACACACGCCAGCACATAAGCCTTACATGCATGAACACACACACGGGGACTACATTATCATGACACTCCAGAGACCAGAGTCAGCGTTTGAGTGACATTGTGATGAATGACCGCAGGGAGGATTATGGGAACATGGGAGTCAGTTGCGATGAGACTGATGGAACTGGGGCAGAGGACTGCACAAAAGGGGAAGTGCATCACACGTGCACATTTCCATTTCAGAATCCTATATGCATGTATGCGTCGCCTCAGATACGTTTTTTTTCATTTTTCAAATTGCTCCGTGATGTCAAAAGAGAGGGCGTTGTTCGAACTTGCGTCCTCCCGTACAACTAGATAACCGTAGCTGTTGAACAATATATTTGGATGTTATTCAGCCCAGGTTCTCAAGAAGGATGCCGATTGGCCAGAGTACAGACCCCTCAGGTGTCACAGTTAATACCGTCTGACCCTGAATCGCTAAGACATTTTTGAAAGTGGTGGTGCTGTAGTGAGTAATCCAGCCTGGTTTCAGTCATGTTCAATACAGATAGAGGGATTTGTGTTGGTTTCAAAACTGTCTGTAAGTGTGTGTGCGCAGTTCACAAGTGATGATATAAGTTTGAGTGCTAGAGTTTTCTTGCTTACTTTCTCTGTCTCTTTGTCTCTCTCTTGCTGGATGTGATTGCAGCCATGATTAAAAGCTGATTGATCACGCCGACAAGCCACATCAGTGTCTGCCATAGTGAATCAGCTCATTGTGCGAGGCCTGCACCAGCACCCCGGTTCAGATATATGCCCTTCTAGCACTGGGGGCCATGGTGGACCCTATCACACGCTCAGCCCTAATGAGAAAAGTGATAGCAGCCAGACCCTGGGCCCTGTATCACATAGACGCTAATTAGCCATTTGTCTGTTCCTCTGACCGGGGCCTCGGTGGAACAGCAGCACTAATATAATGGTGTTGGCTGTTTACAGCAAGAGCAATTAGCCACTACACACAACCCGTGGCCTTATCACTTGACTGGCTGAGTATTGCATGGCTAGATTCGCCTCGCTATCGCCATCGGAGCGGCACAAAGCAACTGTCACTCACCCATAGGGGGAGGCTTGTAGAATTTCTAATCTCTCCTCCCCTCCCCCGGGTTGCTCCATCTCGCTAACTACGCATTTTATCAGTTTCATACATTTCTGTCCATTTGAAAGCCCAGTGCATCACGTTAGGTTTTAGTGGATACCATTAATCGCTAATGTGGCATTATCGCGGCCTTTTACATTCCCTACAGGGCACGGCTGAGTCTTTTAAAGGGCAGGGAAAGCACTGCCGCCACCCACCAGCCCACCTCTCTGAAACACCCCAGAGAGGCAGTGGCAACCTGCGCTATTTAACTAGCTTGGAAGAAAAGCTCAGAGTGCAGCCACAGAAACACAGCTCAGCGGGGATGGTGTGTATGTGGTCGACACTGCAGCGGTGTTCAGTGGTGGACTGTGGTAGGCTGATGATATAGAGAGAGAGAGAGAGAGAGAGAACCAGAGATATGAAGTCATGGGGAGAGGCTGGATGGAGTTGGTATTCAGGCCAGCAAAGAGAGAGGGGAAGTAGGGAGAGGGGAAAGGAGTATGGCCCATTACCTCAGCGGCCTGCCTGGGGACGCAGGAGGAGGAGATGGAGTGTGTGTGATGTGTTTTAGTGTGTGGGAGCGTGTGTTTATATTTTATATATGTGTTGTGTGTATGTGTGGGTTTCTGTTGTACTGTGTTGTGTGTTTTGCGTATGTGTGCTTGGGTGTGTGTGTGTGTGTGTGTTAAGGATGCTTTGATTCATCAGCCAACAGTTGGTTTCAGCAGATATTCACTATAATTCCGAGACTGAAGATCAGCCGATTGGTTATCACCTTATTCTGTTTGGACCATTCGGGTTTTGCAAAGTGGAGGTGTTTGCATCATCTTTGAGGTACTAAGCAACATACTGCAATACAGTCTTGTGTTGTACTTAATAATAAATAGTAATATTGTGATACTTTATTAATCCCTGTAATCTCTTTTCTCCTTCTCTTGTATATGGAGAAAATTCAGAAAGGACGTTTCTGGCAACACTATATTAAAACAAATTGTATCAGATTAGTATTTGTCCATATTCTTGTTAAGAAACCATTGAATGGTTTTGGTTGAAAAACGGAGCATCTGTTATGTGTGTGCGTTCATGCTTGCTGCTAGTTCACTACTAGGGGATTGTGAGCCTCATATTTGTATGCTCAGTGCAACAGCAGTCTTTTTTTTTCATCAATTTCCTAGATAAGACATCAAAATAAATACCATGCTGCTTTTAGCCTACACACAATCTGGGGTAGCATTTGACACGCACACACACTCACACATACACACACGCCACTAAGTACCTAAGTACATACACCTTGTCGTTGTCCTCCGCCTTTGCCAGGCCATGGAGGACATTGACAGTAATGTGGTTGACAGTCCTCTTCTCTGCTCTATAAATGCAGAAGATTACTATAAACAATTCATCTAGTGCAGAGAGCTCCTTTTGCTTTTACTAACACAGCAATCATGCATGTCCCTTCATGCTGCCGGCAGTGATACTACAGCATTTCACTTACTCCCTCTACCTCTTTTTACTCTCTCTCTCTGTCTTCTCCTCAATTTCTGTGCTGTTATTCTATCTCTCAGTCTTCTTTCTCTCCCGGTATTTGGCCACACAGCGTCTGATCTGACCATCGGATGTGCAAACCTGATCAGCTGGTGTTGCAAAAGCAAATGCACTCATTCTCAAATAGGTAGACAGACTCTGATTCCTTCATTCTCTCTCTCTCTCTCTCTCTCCCTATCTATCTCTATCTCTATTTCTATCTGTCTCTCTTTAATCTCTGTAAACTGGTCCAGAGCTTTTTGATTTGTGCATTCAAACTCAGCTGAGGGCCGTGCACTCTAGGTCTCATTTGCCTGTGGTCTATGGCAAAGAGATTTAGGCTGCTAAACAGATACCTTGATATTTTGAATTGCAGTCACTCATTTAATCTTCACTAAGCACTTTTTGAGTATTTTTCTCATATGAAGTACTACAGTTGATTGCCACAAGCTGACCCCCTGACTTCTGATCAATCAATCAATTAATCATTAATTACATTACATGTCATTTTGTACAAAGATACAAAAATTGTATGTGCGTCAAAGCGACATAAAAATAATTTGAAACTTGCTTGCTTGTCTAATAATTTGTTGCTGTGACATATACCACGTTTGTTAATCGACTGCCAATACAGAAGCTTTTTCCCTCACAAAGTGACTCGGTCAGGCGAAATAAAGGACCACAATTTCAAAATGTCAAGCTATAGTTTTAACCTGGGCTCCACCTGCCAGCGGCCCTCCCTGTCCACAGGTATGGCTTGGACAGAATCTCACACTCTTGTCAGGACAATGTGTGCTGTTTTTGTCACGATGATGCTTGTGTGCAGGACAGCATGATTGCAAATCACAGACACTGGCCCCATGGGGGCCCGAGGTTGGATTGATTCCCTGTCTTGGCTGTTTCTCACCATACCTTTTGCCTTAACCTGGGCTGCACTCTGCACTGGAGATTAATATGAGACAAAATTAAGGGAAGCGGATTTCCAACTATCCCAAAAGTCCGTGGACACCAGGGCTTGACATTCCCCTAAAAAATGAACTTGCCCACCACTTTGCAGAGCCCTGACCTCAACCCCATTGAACACCTTTGGGAGGAAGTAGAATGCCGATTGCAAATTCCCACAGAGACTCCAAAAGCTTGTGGAAAGCCTTCCCAGAAGAGTGGCGGCTGTTTTAGCCGCAAAGGGAAGGGGGGGTCCAACAAGCTCATATAGGTGTGATGGTCAGGTGTCCACTGACTTTTGGCCATATAGGCTAGTGTATATGTCACTATATTATATCATTCCATGCAAAATGATAGCTGAGGAACCTCAAAGTACATTTTCCCATTGTGTGATGTTGTTTCAACTGCTTTGCATACATATAGGATTATGGAGATTAAATCACAGCTGAGGTGCGAAGATTTATAGTTACATCTTCACACCTTTCGCTTCATTTTATTAATATTTAATTGCCTAATAACACATAGTGTTGATTTGTACAAAATTACTTTTTCCAGCCCATGATGAAGTTTCATTGTGCCCAGCTATAGTGTCTTACATCCAGCTGCTTTGGCGCAGTTTTTCTTTGCCATGTGGCAACAGTGATATGATAGAAGTATAATAGAGCTTACATGGACAGAAATGTCTTGTCCGATTCTTTCTCCCCTGGCCTTTACTCTGGCTTGCACCATAGCTGTCTGTGAATAGGACAAACTCAATAGCAGCACAATGCCTGCCACCAAGGGGACACCTGAACTAAACGACAGCATGAAAACATAAATCAGTAGCACAGGCAGCACACAGCGTGCCCCTGTTTCTTCACTTAGAGGAAAATGAGTTTGGGCAGTGATTGACTGCACTGATTTGAAGTGTTTACCTGATGCACTTGTGTTCACTGAATATCCTTGTCAAAGAGACACACAAAAGCCTTCAGAGGTTGACTGTTTTTCTGTGTTGTCAGATATAATGTAAGTAGGCCAGTGTGCACTTTTGTGAATTCACTACCACTCGGACTATCCTCTGAGAACTCATTTGGATGAATATTTACCAGCTCTAATCCTTTCTTGCATCTCTGCCTCCCGACTACAAAGATGTGTTTATGGTGAAAGTTATACTAGCTATACTATACTACTATACTACTATACTATATTAGGGGTGGGCGATTATTGTGTTTATAATCGTAATTGCGATTTAATTATGTAATCGTGGCAAATTTTCAAAAGCGTTCATTTCGATTGTTATTTAGGCTACAAGAACGAGGAACGTCTAGAAGCGCCAGTTAGCAAAGCAACCAGTGTGAGTGTCTGTGTGTGTGTGTGTGCGCGCACATCAGACGTAACATCACTTTCCCGCCAATGAATGGGCCAAATACTTTCATGCGTGCGTTCATGAACTGTCCCCTTAAAAAATACTACGTGGTATTCAGTCACGTCCCTCCGCCCCGTCCAGTGACTGCCGTGTTCAGACAGGTTTGGACCGTTCATTTTTTTGCGAGCCGCGAGCGAATGTGTCAAGCCGGGCAGGAAGTCAGACACAGGAACAGCATAGAGCATCCGGTCAATTTCAAAATAGAACAAAACAAATGAAATAATCATTAATTAATCGTAATCGAGGTAAAAGTTTGAAATAATCACGATATTGATTTGTAGTCACATCGCCCACCCCTATACTATACTATACTCTTTCAGATTATGGTTGGTTTTCGTCCAAATTCAGTCAACAAGTTCCAATTATGATTCCCTTCAACAACATTGCCCATCAATGATTCATTCATACATTTTATGTTATAGAGGAACACGTGGCATTTATTTTCAAGAACATATATCGGGATTCCTTAAAGCTCTTCAAAGGATTAACCTATTGAATCCGCTATTCTTAACATAAAACTACCTGCAGCATTACACTTTTTCAATAAATTATACATAAATGAGCAGTCAAAGACCGGAAATCAACCATTTTTGCTTACCGATCCAGGTTTATACGGACATGCCATTATTAATTTATATTCCGGATTTTTATTGAGTCAGAATTGGAAAGTGTTTTTGATGCTCAACTTACTTTCTCTCTTCAGCATTCACGCTCAGTTCTGCTCTGGCAGAGCCCGCCTCACTTTCCCTTGCCATACATTATTCACGGGGCAGTGGCTTGGAGGTCCACGGATCTGGATCCAAACTGGCTTGAAATACCACAGGCGGCACCGTAGGGCGAGTAGTAACATTTGGACTCACCTAGCAGAGCTGCACTGGAGTGCATTTGATGCCGGTGATGACACTTGTGAAGCTAGTGCTTATATTTCTCTGTCTCACTTGCTGCACTGCTGGCGGTGATGCTGCTGGTGTGACTGACGAGAGTGAGTGTGTCCTGTGCAGTGGATGTGCGAGCTAATTGTCACCATTAGCTATGATAAGGGAGGTTGCTGACTTATGTATATGAGATGGCAGCAGGCAGGCAGTAAATGCAGTGTTTGATCTGTGATCTACGTGGACATTTACTCAGTGAGAGGAGGACTGGCAGGCCGGGGGTGGGGGGTGCAACACGGTATGCTCAGTTTGGACGTGTGTTAATGTTACAGCAGGCTGGAAGGAGGCCCCTGACACCCAAAGCAGTGCCGTCTCACGCCTGGCTAACTGCATGATAAGAGCGAGATGAGTGGAGAAGATGGGGAGTCAGTGAAAGTGTGTGGTTGTGTGTGTGTACATGTGTGACAAACACAGAAAAAGAGCGAGAGTGAGAAGTATAAAGATAGAGACAATGTGTGAGTGTGTGGCTGGCAGTGCAAGCAGTGTGTGTGTGTGTGTGTGTGTGTGTGTGTGTGTGTGTGTGTGTGTGTGTGTGTGTGTGTGTGTGTGTGTGTGTGTGTGTGTGTGTGTGTGTGTGTGTGTGTGTGTGTGTGTGTGTGTGTGTGTGTGTGTGTGTGTGTGTTAAAATATTCATATTTATATGAGACTAAAAGACTCGGAGAGGGACAGCATGTGTGATGACGCACATACATTATGCTTGTGTGCAAGCACATGCCTGCAGACATGCGGTAAATACAAACACACAGGCGTTCTTTACCATGAATATTAGAACATATCCAGAGTGAGATCAACACAGATCAACACACCCTGTCCACACTATCCCATCCTATCTGTGCTCGTGTGATGAGTGAGTTTGCCTGTGCCTGTGGGCGGGTGCCTGCCTTGTCCTCCTTCTCTGTTTCAGGGGTCATTTGCTAAGTTGCAATAGAGCCCATCAGGTATAATGAGCCGCTAATTTGCACTAATTCTCTGTCAAACCAGCCGAGAGACCACACTGGAGGATCTACTGTTCAATGAGACAAAGACAGAAAGAGAGGCAGAAAGAGGGAGATGCAACGAGAGAGTATTTGTCTTTCATTTTTGTTTTTGTGTTTTTTGTGTGTGAGTTTGTGTAGCTCAGTCTAACGGTGCACTCATTTTAAAAAGGTTATGCTGTACTTCTACAGAACCCGTGAGTCATATTGTGTTTTAGATGATATTTTCTATCTTCAGCTTGCATACAAACATAAATCATTGTAGATGTATGCTTCAGATCACTTGAAATAATCCATGTCTCTCTGCGCTGGCAAACATGCTGTTTCATCTCCACAGAAAATGAAAGAGACAATATGGCCACTGTCAATCAGACATGACATGAGCAATGGAGTGTTTTACCCACTTGACATCAAAGACATTGACCAGATCCTGATAGTGATCCAATATAAATGTCTAGTGAAGAGGGATAACAGCCACATACAAATGAATG
This sequence comes from Hoplostethus mediterraneus, assembly GCA_034670385.1. Lineage (NCBI taxonomy): Eukaryota > Metazoa > Chordata > Actinopteri > Trachichthyiformes > Trachichthyidae > Hoplostethus > Hoplostethus mediterraneus. The sequence goes on along the minus strand of JAXDDW010000034.1, from coordinate 2,430,862 downwards.
CTGCTTTGTCATTTGATTTTTTTGGTTTGAGAACAAAATGTCGGGTGAAAATGTGATGGCGGTCGTTTCCAAACAGAGTAGAGGCCAGAATTGAATACAGTTGAATACATTAAAAGTCTTTAATTTTAGTTCTTCTATGGAGAAATTAGTCCAGTCATGCAGATCATATTCTGATAGTCTACACTTGTTTACATTTTCTATTTTTTTTCTAATGTGAAATTGGTCTTATATTTTGTTCTAACTGGTATTAAAAAAAGGCCTTAAAATACTTTTAATTTAAGTTGATGAAAGCTGCAGACAGCCTGTTTATGCACCTTTTGAAATGTCATAATTATTATTTTTGCCTTAAACGACTAAATTCCCTCAATGACTTAAATGACTTACATAATTGAATGCCCACATTCATTTGGTTATACAATACGATCACAATGCTCACTATGTTCCCCTTGAGATCTATGCAGCTCTCTCTCTTTTTCCAGCCATCCATATTCATTCCAAAGCGGATGACCTGAAGTGCGGTTAGCAGCGACTCCATGGAGTTTGTTTGGTGTGTATCTGTGTCCATATGCAATGCTTCAGAAAGTAGGCGAGCACACCACAAACATCAATAACCCCTTTAGGCTACATTTACACGAGGTCTCCGATGTCTTCCTCCTGTTTATACAAAAAAAATTTCTTTTGTGTGAAAAGAAAAAAGTGTTAACTTAACTGTCTGGTGTGTCTCCCCACAGAGCCTTGTACAGGGTTTCTGCGGGTCCTTAAAAGGTCTTTTGATGTTGTAAAGTCTTAAATATTTTTCAGAGGTCTTAACAATTTGACCGGTGATGTCGACCAAGTTACTTTTATTATGTTTCCTTTGATGCAAAATGTATAGTGATTTATGTCACTTCAATGGTTGAAGGAACTAATTTGTTTTTTGGCAGTAGAGCGGAACCACACTTGCAACTTTCCTGCCCCGATCAGAGTTTGAAGCTTTGGAATCGCAGAGTGAAAAACACAAAACGACTGTCAAATACTACCGTTTGGTTTTTTTTGCATTCATTTTTGTCGCAAAATTGGTCTTTAATTGCATTAAAAAAGGTCTCTGATCGGGAATGTGTGCAGTCATCAAAGCAGTAAGCAAGCCATGTCACTTCATCAATTGGTTGAAAATGAGCTTTTCATATTATTGGGAGCAATGACAAATAATATGATATGATAGATGGTGATGGGCAACTTAAAAAATGGTTTAGGCTGCATTTTGTGTTATTTTAAAAATTAATATAGAATTTTGCGGATGTGATTTTGTGTGTCTTCTGATGGTTTGTGTGGAGATCTGTTAAGTGTACATATTGAATTTCCCCTGCACCTCATCTGTATGGACACTCAATTAAAACTAGAAAAGAACCTGCACTTTACAGTCCCTTTCACTGACCTGGTGTAAAAAGCTTGCCAGTCAAATGGCCTTCATGTTTTCTTTGTGTTTGTGCCATGAATGGATCACAGGTCTTTGAGTGATAAATGCTTGATATGCTGGCTCTCTCCAAGGTCACCAGCAAAGGGCTTTTTTCCTCTTGGATTGAGACACTCTGGCTTTCCCTCATCATCTCATTTATATTATATTATATTATTATTTATATTATTTTTTTTTTTTACAGGGTACCCGCGGGGTCTTAAAAGTATTAAAAAAGCATTGAATTTAATATTCTCAAAATAAGGCCTTAAAATTTCGTTTACAAAGTATTACATTTCGTTTGCAAAGGTCTTACATTTTTTTCTTGCCCTTTCGTAGGATCAAATAAATACCGTAACGTCATGAATAACTGTCAAATGTATAAAATGTTTGGTGTGACCTGGACGTTACGACAGTACAGGTAATGTTTACGTCAGTGTATTGACGCTCTTGACCGTGGAGTGTGCTGCTAACAAGCTAGCTCGTCGTCTCAGAATGGGCAAGTGTCGTTTTAAGGGGCTTTCACATGATCCGCGCAAAGCGTCGGCATCAACGTCAGGTTGGACGAGACTCCTTACATGATCAGCGTCACCCGCATCAGCCGGTGACCGTAGCTAACCACATCGCCAATGATCATACTAGCACAGCCATAAAAGTGAATATAGACTGGCTGCATATACGTCCTGTACTAAGCTGTCAACTTTGGAGGACAGAATCTGCCAAAATCAAAAATAAATAAATAAATAAATAAACAAGCCCATATAAATGATATAAATTGATATTTCGGTTTAATTTGCTTCTGTATTTATTGACCTTTTGTATTAATTTCCCTATTTATTTACTTTCCTATTTAATTTTCCCTTTTATTTATGTATTTATGTATTTATTTATGTATTTCCCTTTTCATTCCCCCCCCATTTATTTCTCCAAATATATTTATTCCTGTTTTATTGTTTTATACATTTCTTTTTACATTTCCTTTTACATTTCTTTATGCATTTCTGCTTCATTACACAAATGAGGGGGCGTGGCTCAACCAACCTGGTAGTCCCATCTGTAAACCGACATCATTCCATGATACAGACTTTTTAGTCAGATCATGGTATGATTTAAGGTCATGTTGTATAATTCGGGTTGCTCCGACACACATAAAACAAGTTTCTCTTCTATATTTTTTTCAATTTCGCAGCTATGATATCAAATGCCTCTCTTTCCCAGGAGTATTATAATAACATGTTTTATTAAATTCAAGTACTTGGTAAATAATTATTTCCTAGGGCTTAAAATCCATACTGATTTTCCATTATATCCTTCATACTTTTGCCAGTATGGCCATGAAGTTGGCATTAAATTTCATTCTAAGTGGTATTAAAAAGGTCTTAAAAAGTCTTAAATTTAACTTGGAGAATCTTGGGGGTACCCTGTTTTAGTTAGCCAGTTTGAACCAAGTGACCAAACAACAGTGCTGCACAGGAATAAAAACAAGCAGGCAGTCTAACAACACCATGTCACAGTTTTTGGTGATAAACTCACTCTCGCATTCTAACTTCAATTCAATTTTATTTTCATTTCTGTCCAACATCTTTTTTGACATTTGGGATGTGTGTATCTCAAATGAGATACGCACAAGAGTATCACTGTCATGACAAATCCTTGTTCATTGTTGAACTGAGAAGAAAATAATGCCTTTTAAGAGGTACACGCTGCTGCAAGGCATGCAAACACAGTGGTAAGTATTGCCTGTCTCGCCTAAATGACAGGTCTTTCTTAATCAACTCTCTTTTATAAAAATGGAAAATGAAGCAGAGGAAGGGGACACGATTCGGTTTGGCTGGAATAATTTTAGCACAGAGTAAAACATTAGGGGTTCAGACTCAAATATAAATGCAAATGAAAAATGACAAGAAAAGCGGTAATCCGCAAGATCTGTGTTATAGGTGGAATCACTATCATGGTATCAATAATCAATATCAATTGTCGAGACAGAGTAGGAAAATGGACATTCAGTATGAAAATGTCTCAGATCATTATTATCCGCAGTCTCTGATCAGTTCATCAGTCTGTTCATCAGTCCAACTCTAATCTCTGTCCCCGTGTGGATCCAGTTTAGTATGCCCCACAACGCCTTTCTCCTCCCTCCTTTGTACTCCCACTGCACTCACATCTCCCATCTCCCTTCCTCCTTGGCTTCATCTTCTCATCCCACTTTGTACCTCTTTTTTTTCTTAGTTTCTTTTACCCTCACAGCATCTTTCTTCTCTCATTTAAGCTATATGTTGCCTTTTCCTTCTTGACTGTGCGCTCTCCCTCGAACCTTTCTACTGCAGCTTTATGGCCTACAGGTAGTGATTATACAGAGGCTTGAGGTCAGAGGTCAGAGGTCACTACGGTAGGGTATAGCAGACAAATCCATGTCTTGCTGCCTCAGGGCTCTGAGCATTAATAAGGCAGGGGTGGGCTGGCTGCCCCCCTCTCTTGCTTTTCCTTTGCTGTACTGACAGCTCTTCCCCTCCAGACATGGTCTCTTTCGTGCTCCTTGACTGCAGCACAGTTATTGTGAGCCATTAATACTCTTAACATAATCAAATCTATTCAATTACAAAGACGCCACTGTGTGCATAAATATAAATGAGTATTTGCTACCACCACGAATACAGCACTGCAGGCCAGCTGAGGAGAAATTACTCATTTTCAGTTGTTCTGTGTTCACGCAGAAGAATAAATGTTTGAATGTGCACATTTAGCCATAGGGCTGTTTGAATCGTTATGCTTCATTGGGACTGCATATCTTCTTCATTACTGGGTGCATCGTTTGTGAGCTGTTTTTCTTCAAATGGGAGTGCCTGACCAATCCATTATTATAATATTATTATTCTGTCTATATATGGATGCTTTTCGGTGCATGCTATGTTTTTGGTCAATGAATCACCTCTTCTTGATTTCACTTTGAAGGGTACAAAAGAAAAAAGCCTTGTTGTTGTTTTGTTTCCTTTTTGTTCCATTTTGTTTTTGGGCCAGACAGCAGGAAGCATGGCGTATTGATAGCCTTTGTTTGGGTAGTCTGTCATTATCAGAGACAAGTCAATAGAATAGGAAGACAAAATTCATCTTCTAATCATAGACTGCAGTATGTGAAGGGCATGCTGAAGGCTATGGCATTTTCATGCAAATGGCGATAATAATTATTCCCTAAGTGCCGTTCCCCCCCCGTACCCCAAATAGATTGTAGTCAGTCAGAAAATCAACAAGCTTTAGGCAACAGAAAGATAAGACCGCAGACATACACATTCAGTGCCACGGCCAGGATTTTAAAAATATGAATTTCCTTGGTGTCGGGTTTGTCCCTGCCTGGTCTTTATGTCCCTAGGGTGTCGAGAGTTGTAGAATAAAGAGAGGAGAGGAGAGACTGTCGTTAAGGGTGACAGCATGTCTCGGACACCCAGACTGCGTGTGTGTGTGTGTGAGAGATAGAGTGATTAGTGTAGGGATCACAGTGAAACTGGGAGAGGCCAACAACATGGAGGGAATGGCAGCAGTAGATAGATGGCAGAGGACAAGGGAAGTGGTGTGGAGGGAGGGAGGGAGGCAGAGGATCAGAGAGAGGCTGCTACAACATATAAGTGACCAGATGCAATGTGATTTAGATGGGGCTTTGGGGGGGGGGGGGGGGGGGGGGGGGGGGGTCTGTGAAAGCTCCCTGCTGTGGTCCATGGGGTTGTTCTGTGTGACTCAACCTGCCGTCCTCACCTTCCACCCCGCTCGCTCCACCGATGTGCTCACACACATCACTTCACCTCACACAGAATGATGACACGCTATTATCACATCAAACCGCACGAATGCCTTTCCTCTCACTCTTCTCCGAGATTCAGTGATTACTTACTTTCACCCAAGAAGCACAGAGGGCTTAAGCCATACTTCTTTGAACCTCAGAAAACTGCTGAATGCGTTGCAGTCTAGTCTCATTTCTGTGTGTGTATGTGTGTGTGTGCGTGCATGTGCAAATGCATGTGCTTGAGCTCCTTGTCAATGCTCGTATGTGTGTGAATACGTGTGAGCACTTTTGTTTGCATATATACAGAAACGGCCCACAGGCACATTTATTTATCACTCTCTGTAAAACGGAGTGTGGGTGAGCAGAGTAGATGGTTATGAGATGAGGGACTGAGAGGACTGGTGAAGCAGAGTGATGGAGACCTTTTATGAGCTCTTTTACTTTCAGGATCACCTTGGTTTTGGGATGTTTAGACGCTGTAATAAAGAGGCCGTATCCTTGGGTGACATGGGTAGCACAAGGTGTAGATAAAGGTGGGAAGTTAGCATCAGCCACAGCCAAACGCTGGTAAATATTGTCTGTGGTTGGTTTGTTTGTGTACTCCGTCAACCACTTTGGTGGTCTTATTATATTTTAAAGATCCTCCTGGCTGGTAAAATAATTCAAGTGCCTAGTGACTCTTTTGAACAGCCACTGGCCTGGAGTCAATTAAAGTCACTTGCCTTCCCTGGTGGAGATGGATGCAGTCTGAGGTCCTGTGTCAAATCAAGTCAAGTCAAGTTTGTTTATATAGCCCTTCATCACGAAACATATCTGAAAGGACTTCACAGAGATGAGGCTACCTTGATCTAGCTGGGCAACAATAAAACAAGACAAACAAATGTAAAACACAGGAAACAGAATACAAAATAGCATGTTAAGACAGAAACAGGCCATCCAACAAATCTAACCACCAGCCTTAGACCCGCAAAGAAGGCAAGGAAAACCTTTATTAGGAGAGCAGAAGAAAGAAACAGTTGGTGCGGTAGTTCAGAGAGGGATCTCCCCACCAGCACGGCTGAGCATGCAATACGTGCCGGAACAAATAACAAAATGTGTAGTAAGAAGGATACCAACAATGAGAAAGCGGAAAAACAAATCTGTTGTGTGGGACTTCAGGGGCAGGGGGGCAGCACCGGTGTTACCACTGCCAGGTAAGGTCACAGTGTACAGCAGGTGCCTGAAAAGAAAAGAGAGAGAACACACAGGCAGCCACACTTAACACAACCTACACACACAAAAGAGACAGACTCAACAGCGTGCACACTCACACAGACAGCAGATAGATAGATTTAGTGTGATGATGCAGACCTAAAAGGAGCCCTAGACTGGGTTCCCAATGGCCGCTACCTATACTAGTGCTGTCTGAGCTGGAGTAAGGGGAGTGACTGAGTCAGTGCCGAGCTAAGCAGAACTAGGGTTGAATATACGAAAGTGAGAGTTTGGATCTAAAAAATTGCAAGGAATTAGTTTCCCTGGCGGAGACGATTGGCAGCCTCTATTGGCCTCTGCACTGCATTTTATGGTGTGCCATTGGGTCGGATTTCATGGGAAATCTTCTAGGTTGCTTTAGAGCTAAAAGCGATAATGCTTTACAGCACAAAACCGGAAGAGGGTGCTGTTCTTCCAGCACAAATAGAGCTAAAGCTTTCAGAGCTTCTGGTGGAAGTGGGCCAAGGTCATGAAGGGAGGCCAGAAATGTTAACAGTCTTCATTCTGGCTTATTTCTTTGAGAATGTCTATCAGTTGAATATTAGATGCAATTTCATGATGAGTGACGTCCTATGAGGAGCAGAACGTTAATGCAACTTTGAATGACATTACATGCATTTAACAATAGTCTAGGAGGGTCTGAAGTAACAAATAGAGATAAACTAGGCTATAAAACAGTGTGTTTTTTCTCATTTTTTCAGGTTAAATAAGGGAAGATGACAAGTAGAGATGAGTGTAGGAGTAGTCAGGAGTCAAGCAGCCTTCGTTGGCCCAAAAGGGACGGAGGGTCAAGTACAAGAGACAGCCAGGGTTTTGGATGGGTAACAGTAGCTAGATGTCCAGCAGGCAGAGTGGAGACGAAGACCAGTGCTAAGGGACTAGCAAACTGCAATGTGGAGAGGGCACCCAGAGTTAAAAGCCATGACGCCACTGGTTGGTCTCAAGGACAAGTACAAGGGAATGCTTTTAGCTGCTCTGGGAAGAAAACCAAAAGTTTATTAAATCAAATTAAGCAGCTGGCAGGATGAGTCAAGACTTGAATGTCTTTGTGGCGGAAGAGCTTTATAATTTTTGTGTTTGTTGAGTATGTATGTCTAACCTAATAAAAACCTCGACTTTCTCATTTCGTTTTGTACAGCCTACCATTTAGTGTTTTAGTTAGTAGTATTTGTTCGTTGAAAAAAGAGCAGACATGTGCTTTGATGAAAAATATTAGGCAGACAAACACAATCCTACTAACACGGCAAGAGTATGATGAGTAAGGATCTCCATGTGAGTAACGAGTACTGGCAGGAATAATCCTTAGTTATCAACATACCATATCTGTGTGCTGCACTATAAACGTCCTTGTGATGCCCCTACAGAATATGACATTGACCTTATCCCTATGGCGGCCATTTTGAACTTTACTCTTGGGGTGGGAAACTCTACCTGGAAAATTGTGTTAAACTAGCGCTACTTCAACACATAAGGGCTTTAGATAGACTTTAACAGTCTTTAACAGACTCAAGCAATGCACGCATGAACAGATCCTATTTAAAAACGTGCCATCCCGTTTTATGGATGAAATGTTGACCAGTTTGACTTGACTGAATCCCTCAAGCAGGAAAGTTACAACAGTTTTCATTCTAACTCCATGCACAGGGCTGTGGTGTGAATGATTGTCACTCAGCAGAGAACTGTCAGTATGATGATGCACGGAGAACACCATTTTTTTCTTGATAAACTGCAACCCCCGCACAAGGACATCAGTTTCCTCTTGAGTGGCGGGACTCTTCTGGACTGTTCGCTTCCATCGCCACGCCGTAGCACAGAGCACGCTGCTTTTAAAGGGAAGTACTCGTACTCGTAGACGTAAAACTACTCCGATACAACCGCAGCCGATACCGATTTGGCGACGCGACGTTAACCTCTCGTCAGTTGAGCAGGTAGGCGGAGGAGGAGCAATGTCAGAAATTTTGAGATATTTTAAGATAAGCGGTGATGACAAAAGCAGACTGCAAACTATGCTCTGCTAAATTGTCAAGAGGAGGGGTGAAAAGTAGCTCCTTTAACACAATCGATTTGATCAAACATCTGAAGAACCAACACAACGCCAAGTTCAAGGAGTTTGATAATGCTAGCTGCGGGAGTTCGGTAAAGTTGGAAATATATTCACAGATTCAAACTTCCCGGATCAATAACTCATAAGCGAAACGTTGTTAAAATACAAACCACGCCTCTTTCCAACCGCAGTAAGGCAGACAACGAGCTACAACCTAATTTTCATCAAAACGAGCCGTCCTCCGAGCTGGACAAATAACATTGGTCTCTATGTACAGCCGGCTGTGAGACGAGTGTGCAGGGACCGTCTAAAAAGTGCAACACCTAAAAGAGATACTACAAAAATATTCAATAACGTCACTGTTATACAGTTTAGTGTCCCCAAAATCACTTCACACATCAATGGTCTCCTGTTGGTTATACTACAACACTTCTTTTGGGGACACTACACTGTATAAGAGTGAACCCCCACCCCCCTACTCCCACTCTGGCCCAAATGTCACGCAGATACATACCTCTCAGCACCATGCAGTAGTGTGGAAAGTGAAAGGCTGTTTAGCTCAGTGTCACCTATTGTAGATGAAAACAGAAACAGGCTCACGGCTGATAAGGCAGAGAAGCTTCTTTTCTACAAAAATAACCTGCCTCTCACTTCTCCTGAAAAAGGCTTAGTCCTCACAGATAGCACTAACTTATGATAACATATCATTTCAGGTGTTCTGCTACAGTTGTATGTTGTGTGATACTGAAATCCACTGAATAGGTTACATTTAAGTGAAGCGTGTGGCAGTGCCATTATATTTAATTTGTTTGTTACAGTCAGAAAGTGAGGAACATCTGATAAAAATAAAACAGGTTTTCAAAGTCCTTGTTACTGTATGGATTTATTAAGTACTCGGCATCGGCAAGTACCCAAATGTAAGTACTTGTGGTATCGGTGCATCCCTAGTGATTTGATTGGTCACAGGCTCAGCACACTTACTGCCGTGCACCTCTGGCCACTAAATTACCAGCAATCAGTTGCACAACCCGTGGACTTGCATTGTGCGCCTTTTGACTGTGATTTGTGCCATGCACCATTGATTCACAAAAATTTAGTCGAAATGTCCAACCCAACCCTAATTATAACCATTCAGCATGAAATGACCCTTACAAGTTACCATTTTTCTGGATTTTCTGGGGACATTTGGTCATGGTCATGCTTCACTACAGTGAAGGATACTGGGATGTCTATCTAGGCCATTAATTCCCCTCACTGTCCCATCTGATTGTCCCATAATTTCTTCCTCAAAGCTATTTTTATCAACAACATGACAAGTGACAGTGGCCTGTTACCAAAAAAAGTCTGTCCCTCCTGTGTTGTGTTCCCTGTAAAGATTAATATTTTAAAAAGAAATGTGTCCTGCTCTTTTAGTGTGGACCACTTACCTATTTTGCAAATCTGTATCAGAAGTGCCAAGACAACCGCAAGCTAAGCCTTCTTGTTCCCAGGGTGACTTTGATGAACAAGAGGTTTGCCTATTGCAGCTGCACTGGTACAAAATCAAAACCTCCGCCAAACAGTATTATGTGACTGTTCATTTTCATTACATTTTCAATGTATAATAGGGTGTATGATTGGAAATTATTAAATAAGATGATTCCCCCTGCCAAACCTAAATTTGGTGCTACATCTTTTTCTCCTAGACTTCAAAGTGGACAGTCAGAAGAAGACTTTTACTTATTTGTTACTTTATCTTCATTCGACAAAGAGAAGGTTGGCAAATATATGTGGCTACATCCATTTTACTAGATTTTCAGCATCCAGTTTGTCTTCACCACCGCACTGAAAAGCAACATTTGAGAAAATTACACTTTTGTCATGTTCTGTTTGCAGAGAGTTTACTGTTGTTCCCTTATTGAAAACAATAACTTGCCGGTAACCATGTACCGCCACAGTGTGAATGCAACGTAATAATAACTTGCTGCAATGGAACCTGTTGTAGAACGATTTGCAGAATTGTAACATTAAGAAAAATCCATGTTTCCAGTAGACTACACCCTACCAATATATCCTTGTTATTATCCTCTTCAGTTTTAACAGTGTTCCTGTCTGCTGCCTTTCAATAGGATCTAGTCTGGCTGATGGAGCTCAGTAGACTGCCATAGAGGTGTTTGATCAGGGGCACAGTCTTTGCCCATGCTCCTCATCCACCTCACAGCAGGCAGCACAACGCACTGTGGCCCTGCAGCCCAATCACGCCTCATCCATGAAAATCAGAGGAAGTGTGAATAAATGTTAGCTGACCTGAGACGTACAGCAACGTGAGTGTGGATTGCTGCGAGATGGGTGATTCACCCCCGATATTATCTCATCAGCTAGGGCATGGACTGACCCGTGGAGAAGTAGGATCAGAGCCAAGACTACAATCAGACCATTGGCCAAATAACACCCATGATGCCGCACCCACCTATGGGTGGGGCTGCTGCGGCTGCTGGGGCAGGCAGATGAATAATACAGGAAGAGAGGCAGTGGCTAGATAATAATGAGGAGACTCGAGAGATGCACCACCGGCCGCTCAAGCCCCAGCTGGACTTTATACCGTGCAATAAGCCACATCCACATCCCATTTGCTTTTACTTCTCTTTTTATTTGTTATTTTTTATTTCCCTCTCTTTCTCCAACTGTGCCTCCCTGCTTCTTCTCAGCCTGTGGAGTCTTTTGGTCACAGAATTGAAAATCTTCTCATCTGAGCCAGAATTAATCACACTCCTTTATGGTGACTGGGAGGTGTGTGCAAGCATTCATCCTTAGCTTTTATTCAGCGATGCCATTCTAGTAATTATATTTCTGCACCCTGCATAAGGCGGGCTGTTTTTGGTGCAAGAACGGCAGATTCTCGTTTTAGTGCGACTGCTGAGCTGAGAAGGGAAAAAACAGCTCAGAGGTATAAATTATGGATACTCCGATCAAATTAAAACTGCATTTCCAGGATAAAATGTCTGAAAGTGAGGCCTCTTTTGTGGAAAGCGATCCATCAGAGATCTTGTTTTGGCAGCTGTATGTTATGAAACTGTTTACGCTCTGACCTAACTTTTTCACCCATGGAAGTGGTATGATGCAATTAACTAAAATGTAACTTTCTAAACAACAACACTTGAGTAAGGCGTGTGTGTGTGTGTGTGTGTGTGTGTGTGCGCACGCGTGTGTGTGTATACAGATAGTATGTGGCGGCGTTTCCTGTAGAATATTTACCTGAATATTTGTAGATGTGAGGGGTAATTTTGGCTCTGAAACACTGGTCCAGGTCCCATTTAAAAATCAGTTCTAATAGTAGTTGCAATTTAACGGCAGCTCTTATTTGGATATTTACATCATGATATCAAGGCAATTGTGCTGCAATTGTAGTAATAACTTCTGGGGTTGTTTTTTGGGGGGGCTAGCAGGCGGCTGAGCAATAAGGCCAGATGATGATGATGGGGATAACACAAACACCTACTCAATTAAAAAATCTAACTGGCACATTACAGCCGGCAGAAGACAAATAATAGAGTTTGTCTTCCAAGTCTTAGAGTCCAAGAAGATATTTCATTTTCACACCTCAGTAAGACAAAAATAGATGGGTTATATTCTCTGCGACTGCTTGCATACTGACTGCAACATCTTTATAAAACACCAAGACCAGTTTCTACTGCACAGTGCGAAGCAACTCTCAATGTGTCAAATAATTTTCCAGCTCATCACCACTCAAAGCAGCTGGGCGAAAACGTATTGATTGAAAATGTCAGTTGAGATACGGTGCAAGGGATGACGCAAACATCCGACAACAAAACTGCAGGGAAATGACTGACTTATCTTATACTTTCTCCCTCTTATTTCCTTCTCATTCGCTGATGCCAAACGTTCAAAGGTTGAGGAAGTGTGTTATTGTTTGGGGGTAGTAGGGCTAGCCTGCAGCTTTTATCTATTCTGTATTCCCAGCAACGTATACATTTCCATTGCATCAGTTTTGTCTAATCTCTGTTCTGTAGCTCAGGTTGAACACAGGTTGCTTGCATTTGTCCTTAGTAAAGAGCTCTGTGTGTGATGAGAAAATACCAACATAATTTTGCGCTAGCCTAGCTTTGAAATGTGTTGTTCCTAGTTCCTAGTGCCACAGAAAAAGGATGGGGAAAAATGGAACAGGTGACCGTAATGTTATGCAGTGTGGTGTCATGCAGATACGGATAGATCATCAGGTACAGAATCAGTCTACTGTCATGTAAAGCTCACCTCTATGTAACTGAACGGACCAACATACCATAACACAAGAAAGAACAGAGACTCAACAGAGACTCATAACAGAGACTGTTATTGCACTGCTATGACAGTCTCTGTTCTTTGGTTTATAGCTTCAGAGAAGAGCTGATGCTCCCCATTGCTGACTGGGCTATCCGTGGATGTAGGAATAAAATAGAAAGATCTGAGAGGCTGATTTACCCAGAGGTTGTGCGTAACAACTAAAAAGCCTCTAAATCCACTATGCCTTTTGGATTTTGCAGTTGTGTGTGTATATACGCGTTAAGTGTGCGCCTTCCCAGCCCACGTATGAGCGCGGCTGCTGGCGTGCATTAGCTGTGCATTGTGCCTCTGTGTTTTCATGCATCTGTGCTTTGGGAAGCAAGGATGCTGATGTCTGATCCAATCACTCTCAGCTCTGGTGGGCTGGAGGCCTGAAACGGCAAGAGAGGGAAAGAAAACGATGGGAAACAGAGCACGGGATGGAGTGTGTGTGTGGTCAGGGCCAGCATGGTAATCTGTTACAGATTACTGATTACCTGTTTACATTTTTAATTAATAAAAACTCCATTAGTCCAGCTCAGTAACATAATCTGATTGCTTTGAGTAGATTTTGGAGTGCTTAGACTCTTTTGAGTAAGATATTACACAGTATAATCCAATTTACAGATTGTATTGTAGATAGTGTTGTCATCTACAGCTGTGATTAGGCTACTGTCATTTTGTAGCTATAATCTTGCAATCAAAGTGCCTTTGTCCCCTTTAAATGAGTACTCCATCACTATACAAGCCTGTCTATCATGGTTTCTCTTGCTCTGTTAGTGTAATAGTTTGAGACACTGCTGTTTGGGAACAGACCACAGGACTTTTAACAGTCTTAACAGGCTGTGAGTAAAGGTAATTTTGCGCTAAATGATCTGTCACTCTACTTTCTTGTCACATTAGTAAATGAGACAATGAGGGAAAGTTACAAACTTGATGCCTCCTCACTGAAGAATCAGTGGAGACAGCATGACAGCCTGAAAACAGACTTTCCTTTAAGGCTGAAATTAATTGATATGCCGGTGGCGCAGTGCTTGCTCGCTGTAGCCTCACAGCAAGAAGGTCCTGGGTTCGATTCCCTGCCTGGGGCGCTGTTGAGTCTGGGGTGCCCAGGTGGGTTATCTCCCGGGCCTTTCTGTGTGGAGTTTGCATGTTCTCGCCGTGTTCACTTGGGTCTCCTCCTGGAAAGAACCCCGTCTAAAAACATGCATTATCCAGTCGACTGTCCCTGACGAGGATGGCGACAAAACACCTGGGGCCAAATGTATAAACCATGCGTTTATACATTTGTACGTACGTCACTTTCCACGCAGGAGTCCAAATGTATAAAAATCCACGGGCGGCGAGAAAGTGCGTACCGGTAAGCACTTTTCCGCCGCCCGTGGATTTTTATACATTTGGAAACTTGCGTGGAAAGTGGCGGTGGGAAAGGTGCGCACATTTCACACCGCCACTTTCCACGCAACAGATCAAGGGAGACCAGGCTATGCGATAATACAATTTAAGTAATAATAAGCAAGTATGCGATAATACAATTTAAGTAAGTAATAAAATCTGCAACATTTTCACATAAATTTTGCTACTCTCTTAATGTGATTGATATACCACTATAGTGATTCAGCCTATTGGCGTCAAAGCGTTTACATTTGCTGTTCTAAACACCCTGATGTGTCTGGTAGGTCTTTTCTGGAAAAAATCCTCTGGTGCACCGGAAGTGATGCGTTTTATGTTTCCAGCAGCAGCAACAGCAACGGGGTAGTTAGCATGAGCAGTGATCGCCACCGTGGTTGAACAGACAAAGAAAAGAGCGCCACCTACAGAAACTCAAACTGGAAAATCCAAGGAGAAAGACGTCACAGTACTGGACGCACTGTTTGATTGACAGGTGATCTCTGGAAAACACCACAGTAATGACTAAAGAGGTCACCAAAATGAAGCTTGAGGATTACCACTTTAAATCTAGTAGGATCAGTCAGTGACAAACCAAAGAAGCAGAGGAGCTATTCAGTATTTACTTGAAGTTTGGTGGACTCCTGTCATTTACATTACATATAGACTCTGACCTCTGTTGTCTCAGTTGCTGACTATTTCGCTCCAGAGAAGCCTGTGAGTCACAAAGATTAAAATGTTATCAGGACGTCTGGAGTTTAGACTGGAGTCGAGATACGATCTTTTACCCCATTGCACAGAAAGATAATGTGTCGCCCTTCCATGTTAACTGTCACAGAATCTGCACAGGTTACAGGATACACCCTGCACTTACATCTTGGTCAAACAAAGTTATTATGGAGGTAAAAACAAAAATACAGTGTGCCAAAAAAATTTGTTGTTCGCTCAGAGTAACTGGCTGTGGGAATACGCAAAACATGGCAAAAAGCCTCTATGCTGCTTGATTTGGTTTCTCTCTGATATTTTCCCTTTTGTTTTTTTCCTCCAACAATGCCTCCTTTCTTGTCTACCTCATTATTCTTCCAATCTCTCGTCATATCTTCCATAACGCTCACCCCTTTCATCATTTCAAGCACCCTGTGTTTCCTCCTGCTTTGATATACCAGATGAGATGTATGAACACATTGAAACCAGTCTGACAGCCTATACTGATCTCATTACTGAATGAATATGACTGGTATGCTGGTATCACATTCCATTTCAAATGGTTACCTTGGTATGAGCTATACAAGGTTTTGTCTCACCTACCACTTTATTCAGATGACTGGATGGATGGACTTCTGTACCGCGCACACGATCTCTATTCAGGTTTTCCGTGGACCACACTTGGTCCCAGTATACTACCCAACTCAAGTAATACGCTAAACAAAGCTCATTGGCTGGTTGTCCTACTGTAGCAAGGCTCGCTACAACCGGGGCCGCGACAGACAGAGACAAGGCAGGAGGGCAGAGTTAACGGGCCAGCCGGCCGCTTTATTTGCACACAGCAATATTAAATCACCCTGATCTCGACGGCCGCTCTCAGTGCCATCTCCATCGCCTGGCGCACTGTCCCTCTGTCCTGGCAGGTCAGCCCCGGTGCACCAAAGCCGGCCAGTCCGCCAGGCTTCCAGGAGCATACCAGCTCCAACCCCGACTGGGCAGCTTTTCCAGGCTGCAAACTCTGCGGACCTTGGTCAGACGCCGCTGCTGGTCGCGCTGGCTCTCTCTGCTGCATAGTCCGACTCGACTCGTCTCCTGTCGAACTGAATCACTCAATCGCTCTCTCACACATGCACACACAGGTTAAAAAGGACCCGGTTGCAATCAGTCTTAATTGGCCGCAGCAGGTGCTGGATCCAGGGAGTCAGTCCACTGACTCAACTCTCTCCTGGATCCAGCCTAAGCCTCATCCCCACCCTCCCCCCAGTCTGCCACATCTACCAAATGGCACGAACAAGATATTCAGATATATTTCGATGTTCTGCAAGTGTTTCTTAAATATCTAAAAATCTTGTTCTTGTGTTCTTGAATAAAATGTATCAACTGAGTCAAAACAATTAGGTTTTGATAAATGACCCCTGACTCAAACTGCCACAGTCATGCAGTGTTAGATTAAGGGAACATAGAAAGAGTGCATGGCATTTTTGGCATTGGCTGTATGCTTTTTGTTGTTGTTTTTCTGAACACTCAACCACTTCATGTTTATGATTTTAACGGATTGATGCTGAACAATGGTCAGGGTTTGGAACTTCCTGCTTTCCACAGCTTCAGGAATCCATCCATTAGTCAGGCTCTCTCAGGTGATTTGTCTCAAGGTTGAGAACCAGATCCTCCAGCCAGGTTTGTCTGCCGTGATGGAAATGTAGCAAATGCACTTGGTCAGAATGAATAACTGGCTGACACAAGACAGAGGGTCAATGGGGGTAAGGTCATGACAGGTGACAAATGATATTGATAGACTGAGGGAAGTAAGGGCCAAGCAGATTGTTTCCCCCTCTCTCTTCTCTCCTCTCCGGAGGTGCCCTGCTCTCTGATTATTGATCCAGTCCTGCAGGCTGAGTGAAGGTTCTAGCAGAGTGGGGCATCTTTCAGCCTCTGTCCTGGGTATTACCCTGTCACCACCCACCAATATGGCCCTTCCTTAACCCCTCCACCTGCCCCCTTGGCCATCCATCCATTGTCCATTGACAGATAGCAGGGCATCACACCCAACCCCAACCTCCACCCCCCCAACACACACATGCACAGTCCCAGCAGGATTGTCTGGCCCAGGTCTCCCTGTAGGGGATGTAGGTGCCGGAATACAGGGATATTGGAGGACTTGAGGAAGAGATCAACATCTGATGAAACATGGAACTAAAAATGTGGAGCTCATGCTGTGGTAAATGCAACAAAGTTTGTTCTGATTTCAATGAGTGCAGCTCTTAAGGCCCTAGTGATGTTTTGACAAAGCCAAGGGAAGGCAGCATCTTTTGTTACCTTGGTGATTTATCAATTATTTTTGTTAGAGCACACTAAAGATTTGAATAATCTGTCAAAGACAAATTCTTAAAAAAAAAAAAGGCACATCCTTGTCTCCGGGGAGAGATTTTAAAGGCATTTTGTGTAAACTTTGATACATTATTTAGGTGTATTCCAATAATGTGAGCCTTGTGTTGTTTCAAATGACTACCTCCTGAGGGCTTTGGATAAATGACTACGAGATGCGTTTTACTCCTTTTGGGTTTTTTTTTTGTTTTTTTTCAAGGAAGGGTTTGACTCAAAACGCAGACTGTCTTTCAGCCCTCCTCGATGGATCAAACCAACTTTTCATTTTCCCTCCTTTCGCTTCTCGACACTCTCATTCTCTGTGTGTCTGTCTCCTACTCCCTCAACTGCATCTATTATTCACCGACTCTGAGCAGCCACAAGTTCTCTCCCCCAGGCCATTTCTTAAGGGAGGTGGAATATGGATTCAGATTACAATGTTAATGAGTTACTGCTACGGAGCAATGGGATCATCATGTGTAAACTAAACAGTCGATTTCATGCAAACAGTTTATTTGATTTTGCTTAGGTGCAGTGTTCTGCCCCACTGCCCCTCCATTGCAGAGTTAGTTTGTTTTCTTCTTCCATCTCTCCAGTGATAAATATCTCTGTAGCCCCTCCCTCTCCCACCCCCCATGCATTTAAAACGCATTAGGATCTTATCTCAGCTAATATATCAGCTGATCTGATTTCTGTTGGCCATTTGTGTTTCATGGAAAGACAGAGCAAGGGATGCTATCATGGTTTATTTATTTTAAAGGCTGATTTAAAAAGCCTTGGTGTGCTTGCCGGCGTCCGTGCAGCGCCTCCCACCAGAGCCATTCAGTTATTAGAACCAACGTTAAAAAAAAAAACGAGGGAGCTTTCTAATGGTGTTGCTGATGGCTTTCTTGTGTGCTAGTGCTCTTATTTATTTACACAATCTCATATATGGATAAGCACAGAACAATAGAGCGGCAGTGGGCCAGGTGGTAGCCCCGTACTCTCGACTGAGCAAAGTGGGAGAGATTTGAAAACAATCTTATTTGGCCTGCACAATATTTACTTGGCATTGAAGAACTGATCCTTTTGTTTGTTTGCCTAGATATTGCATTCTTCTGTTGGTTCTTTGCAACTGATAATCTGTTAATTGTTTGCCCCCATCGCTGTGATGTATTCTTCATGTTTCAGTGTGTGTGAGGGACAAATAAAGATTAGGAAGGAGTAACAAGAAGAATGATAGCCGCTTGTTTAATGTACAGTGTTTTTCTCTGTCAGACCCTGGGCAGATAATGAATCAAGTATCTGGTTCGGCTGAGGTAGCAGACAGTACACAGACACTGAAAAAAAAACCTTTATTCACTCATCCCTTGCGTTTGCTTACAAATGCATATATGAGTGTGTCTATATATGTGTGTGTGTGTGTCCATCCATTTTTGAAGCATCCGCATAAACTATACAGTTCCATTATTAATCTTCTCTGGCAGCCAGTTGGCTACTTATTTATAACCGTTATCTGTTTTATTTATAAGGGTGTAAACATAATGTGGAGGCAGTTGGGTGACTCAGCTGATGTGTCTGTGTTGTCTTTGCGTGTTTACGGAAATCAGCCCGCTCACAAAGTCGCATTCCAGGAATTCCATTTTTTTAAATTTTCTTTGCTCCCCCGATAATGTGTATTCCCTTTCTCTTGTCTTTATCGAGTCCAGTGCGCCTCTGTCCAAACAGCGAGAGTGATGAGAACGATGCAGGAGATAGGGGTCAAGTCTCACCGCATCCTCTTTGTTTAGTAAAGGCCGGGTAGGTATCAGCAGCAGCCATGCAAAATCAAACAAGGAGGGGAGAGACAGAAGCAGGAGACGGAGACGGAGCGGGAAGGTGACGGAGCAGAACAGGGGATGGGCCGAGGAGTCAGGCGGCAAGTTTGCGGGGTGGTTGGGGTGGGGGTGCGCACACTGAAGGTAGTGGTGTTCACCCTAGCTCACCCTAGCTCATTAATTTTCTCATTTAGTCAGAACAGTGGAGTGTGCAAACAAGAATGGGGGGCCTTGCCTACTAATGAGGATCGGAGGAGAGAGAGGAGATGGGGAGAGAGGGAGAGAGGGAAAGAATGTAACAGCAGAGGACGTGTGCTTTTGTCACTGAATTCAATTGGTTGACGTTGAGGTTGGCCACTTCCTGCACGTTGCCATCTGTCAAGTGCTTTCTGGGAAGTGTTTGTCCTCATGTTTTGCAGATCTGGGCTGCCTTTCCCTCCAACAGATCAGGCCCCGGCTTGTGAAAGTTAACAACTGTTGTTTGGAGGGCTGCTCTGCGTAGTGGAACTAGCTTATAATGTGCCAAATCTCAGCTGATCAAAAACGATCAGCTGATTAATAATAATCATGCGACACTGTTCAGTCTTGAGTCTTTTTTTTTATCACACATTTTCTGGCATGCTTATGTTTGGCTTGGTGTGTGCGGCTTGTTTGATCCCAGTGTTTGGTGTTTAGTGTGTCCTTCAGATTGTGTTTGATTGCCACTACTTTGGTCCAGGGGTGTCATCATTTGCTCATTTGCTGTTTTTTTAGTTTTTTTTGTACCACTGTACTTTTTCTCTTGGTGCCTACACCGATAGAAAACAAAATCCAACTGTGCTTTGAAACTTGATAATTTCCCCTTATGAAAATAAAAGCAATATCTTGAGAAATATCTTTTGCAAAGCTGTGAAAGAAAGGCAGCCACATACGATTGAGTCCAGATCGTTTTAAATGGCCTTGCTCTTTGAAGGAGTTCTGTTCACTCTCTTTCTTTCAGTCTGTGCTCTCAATCACCACCAGCCTACAACCTGCTGGCCTCTCACGGTGGATAATCAAATGCTGTCTTCAATCTGATGAATGCAAATCAGCCAGACCCACTCGTATGCGCTAGGATTCAAATTAAAACTGCAGTGGTCTACTAAATAGACTGCTGGATCAGCCAACACTATGATTTTCTGGAAGAGGCGAAACATTTAATCAATCTAGCAGCAAGTAGGAATCACCACAGGTAAATACGATTCTTTCTTGACAATTACTTATGCCAAGGCACAAGATTAGAAAAAGAAACCCCAACATAATCATGTGCTACTGGATTTGTGGGGTGACATAATTGTGTCAAGTGTGTGTGTGTGCGTGTGTGTGCGTGCGTGCGTGCGTGCGTGTGTGTATCTGTGAAGTATCATTTTGTTGATGAGGATATTCTGAGCTGCTCATTTCTAAACTAAAGACTGTTAGCGTTAGCATAGGCTAGTCGGAACTATGACCACTATTTCTGAATTTCAGAATAAGCAGGCAGGCTACAACGATTTTGGTCATTGGTTTTGCAGGGTTGTGACCTGTGATCACATATTTAATCATGATGGACAGATCGCCTCTCGGTCCAGGACTCAGTTCAGGTTCATGATTTAAAGTATTCAAAAGCGCAGTTCTTTTCAACCGGTGACATATTCACTGCACCGTTTGACACTGTCTCCCGGATAATGTATGGTTTCCACAAAATGATGTGCTTTCACCAACGACTGAAACTGAAAACTTACTCTAGAGACATGTGGTGTCATGCCAGTCTAGTGTGTGTGCATTTTGTGGCTGTGTGTGTGTGTGTTTCTAGCTGCCTGCACGTCTGTCTGTCTTTGCCACAAAGCTAGAAATCACCTCAATAAAACAGCAGGTATAAACGGGCTCCACTTTTCGGACCTGGAGTGAGGTATTAGAACGAGGCGGGTTAGCAGGGCTGCATGATTATGAGCCTGAGAGAGGAGGAGATCACTGTGGGACCAAGTATGTGGGGGCGAATGATTGAGTGACTTCTTGATAATCTGTGTGTACACATGACTGTAGGTGTGTATGTCCATATTGGTTTTCCTACCTCAACATAAGCCCGGGTTGTACTGGCTGTAAAATCAGAGGCCCAGGTGAGGGAAGGGAGGGGGTTTGGAAGAGATTTTTCTGAGGTTGATTTCTGCAGAGGGACGGAAAAGCAATATCAAGTATGGATTGCGAATATATATTTGCAGGAAATTGGAAAAACAAGGAGAGTGTTTTCTTAAGAGCTGAGGCTGATGTAACGCCCCCTCCTTTCTTCCACCCGTTCAATTTTTCCTTGCAAGTGTGAGCATTTGCAAGGAAAAGCAAATTTTTAAGTGCGCCCTTAGGGTATGTACGGACGATGCGTTTTGCTAGCATTCTAAAGAAGTGAGGCATATTAAACCAGCTACTGAGGTACGCTCAAGTGGCATGTTAGCTTTGTCCTTACCTGCTAGCTTAAATACATTTGGACTCTCACGTGAGTTCTTCTTTTCAAACAGCCAAAATAATAGAAAAGTCAATTGTATGATTTGTGTGTGTGTGTGTGTGTTTGTTTGTTAAACATTTTAAATTTTTTTTTAACAATTTAACGATTTTTAAACCTGGCCTCTATATCCACAAAATTGCCCATTATACCGCAAAATAGGTCCAAAAAGTTTCGGAATTGCTCCGGTACATCGGCTCAGTCGGCAGTCGTGAAACGGGCTCAATAGCTGCAACGTAATCTCTTGGGGCAAGTACGCCCGGTCAAAGTACATCCACTAAAAGTGCTTGTTTTTGCCACTACTCTGAACTCTGAACTCTTGTTGCAGCAAGAGGATGTGGAAACGTGACATAGGTGGTCTATGAAAGCAAGAGGGTTGACTTGTTGCAGGAAGAGGATGGTGGAAACCTAAATCAGTGTTGGAGACGTGTGTTGGAGTATAGAAAGCGTCGTTTAGAGTATTTGTTTTTTCCCAAAGATAAAAAACAACAACAATGGTTCGTTTTTGCGCATTTCCGAACTGTGCCAACAAAATGTTGAGGAAGATTCGCACAGCTTTCATAGAATACCTTTGTCAGGTTTCTACCGTCCTCTTCCTGCAACAAGTGAACCCTCTCGCTATAGACTACCTATAGACTACCTATAGACTGTAGCGATCCTTTCAGTAATGTTGTCAGACACTTGTCAGACACACGAATAACAATCTGAGCCAGTTGCAAAAACTGCGCACACTTGCCCCAAGAGATTATGTTGCAGCCATTGAGCCCATTTCGCAACTGCCGACTGAGACGATCTACCAGAGCAATTCCCAAACTTGTTGGACCTATTTTGCGGTATAATAGGCGATTTTGTGGATATAGAGGCCAGGTTTAAAAATGAATAAATATTAATAAATGTCGTCAGTGGTGGATCCGTTGCTGGTATGTAGGCAGGTGGCCTGGATGGGTTGAATTATTGGGCTGAATTATTGTCTCAGTCCAGCCCTGCCCTGCATGTGTCTCACATCCCGTCACAATGCTGAATGCTTGTCATAGTAGCTCTGGGATACCTGAGCTACACACTTCTCTGCTATATAATTTTGATTAGTCATTAGTCATTAGTCGTGTGTGTGCGTGCGTGTATGTTTAACAATAATTGTAATTATCCAGCTGAAGACATTACTTTGGGGTTAAAGTAATGTTATTGTCGGGCATTAATGATGATATACATGGTGAAACATGTCTGTGTGTGCATGTGGTTTTGTGTGTGTCAGAGTTATTCTTCTTTTATCACACCGTCTGTCTCCATCCCAGAATAGCAAACAGAGCAGAATGGAGCAGATGATTTGGATTCCCTCTTAATCCAAACAGCATTATTGGCATTAATAAACGTGTCTCCAAAAGCCTTACTTATAATCAGCTTAATGGTAAACCCAGCGCATGCAGCGCACAAGACACAAGTCTGTCTAATGCGGCTAATAATGATTTAGTGCCACCCACTAGAATAAACAGATCAGATCTCTGTTGTCTCACCTCCTGCTGTTGACTCTACCCACTCTTTCCTTTACCCACTTTTTTATAAAACTCTCTGACAAGCAGTACATGCAACTCACGTATGAAAACAGATTTTGGTTGTTTATGGGAGGTAACGATCATCTGGTGCTCCATTGCCGTTTGAGTTATATCTCTTGCAGGTTAGGGTGTCGTAAAGCGGAGTAGACATGCAGAAATCAATACCGAGGCTCAATTTCCCTCTGCTTTCCCGCTGATTGACTTGATGATTTACAGCCACCCTTGAGCAGTCAATTTGCTGGGTGAATCATGGACAGAGGTCAGTGCACTACTTTGAAAATACACAAATCTGGCAACCCCTGTTTGTATCTGAGAGTCGGTGTAAATAGCTTCAAGGGTTCTAAAGACACACACACACACACACACACACACACACACACACACACACACGACACACAACTCTTATGAGCAGCCAAAGATGAGGACCATCATCTCTCAACTACAGTTCTGGCCAAGATAATTGGCACCCTTGTATTTTATAATGATGGTCTACAATATCTTCTGATATATCTTTCACACATATAAAAATATATCTTTTATGGTTTCAAAATTGAAATGTGGCTATGGCCATGATTATTGGCACCTTTTAGAATAATTAAAATCAATTATGTTGGAGTGACGCCAATTTTGAAGCCATACATTTTTTACATTTGTATTTTTATTGTTTGATCATATGCTGTAAAATAAAACCACTAAACATGTGAAGTCTGAAGGTTGTTTCAATTTCCACTTATTTCAGAATATATTGTACATTATCTGCATAAAATACAAGGGTGCTAATAATCTTGGCCAGAATTGTACCGCCAGCTTTTGTCCTATTCATTGGGAGAGTGTAGTGTAATTAATTTGTTACGGGGAGCTGCAGGGATAAAGGCTCCCTTTTCTTGTATCAATGTCTATTTCAGGCCAAGCTCCCTTTGACAGTATCATATGAAACAGTTCACAATCTTTGCTATTAGACAGACATTTGCTGGCAGTGATTGTTTGAA
Organism: Hoplostethus mediterraneus; assembly: GCA_034670385.1. Taxonomy (NCBI): domain Eukaryota; kingdom Metazoa; phylum Chordata; class Actinopteri; order Trachichthyiformes; family Trachichthyidae; genus Hoplostethus; species Hoplostethus mediterraneus. The sequence continues at coordinate 2,406,777 of JAXDDW010000034.1, read as the reverse complement.
TAGCTCAGCCCTAAACTGTTTGTATTTCCATGGCAAGTATACTTTCAAACACCGTAGGCTCAGTGATTGCACTTGATATGTGTCTGACAATGTGGGTGGGCTCGTTTATTGGTTGTAAAACGAGATGCTAGGAGAAAATCTATAATGTGAAAGGGCTCACTGAATATGTTAGCTCATTTTGTGTGGGGTGCTCTTTGACTACAAATGAGTACTTTGAAGTAGAAACTCTTCATTAAGAGAGACTTTGTATATACGTATAATTATCCAGGGAAAAGCATTATTTATTCACCGAGGGAAACTTTGAATTTTCCAAGGGAGGGGAATTCTATTGCAATGTCACTATGGAAACAACATTACAAATAATTTTCTGGCTGGTTAAAGATTGTATTTTCCAGGGTGTTTGGACTGAGGCTGGACTACATTTCCAGCCTATATGATAACAAAGTGTTTCATCTTTTGGTTTATGCTCCCTCATTGGTTTGGAGCATAAAACAATGCCTTGTATACTCCTATCAGTTATAAATCATGCTGTGTGTGCGCAAGATTGTTTGTGTGTTTTATTTGCATGTTTGCGCCCTTAAAGATTCAGCAGTGTCAGTTTAAAACAAACACTCACTGATTAAAATCTCTTGCAGTGATGCACCAGCAGATTTGATTGATTTGAATACATACACACACACACACACACACTCAGCATGATAGAGAAGGAGAGAGCGACACACACCTAGACCAACAAACAAGCCCTCAGCAGGAGAAATCTCACCAGCTCACCATGCCATCAATAATTCAACAGCCACTGGCGTGAGAGGCAACACAAAGAGAATGAGAGGAAGGAAGAAAGAGAGAGAAAGAGAAAAGACAAGGCATGCAAAACAAGAACAAGAGGAAACTAATGTGGAAGATAGGTAGAACAGACAGAAAGTAAGAATTTGTACAAAGGTAATATTAGGAGGGCTGCCTGTAGGGAGGCACATCCTCAGGCCTGTGGACTGAGTTGACCTCAGACCGGATACTCTAACTGCTATTAGTCCAAATCACTCTTCCATAGTTAGTCTCAAAGTTAGATATGCAGACATTTTCCCACACAGTCATTCTGACTCCTTTCTCTGGTTGGTACTTCTGTCTATGTACTGTAGTGTTCAGACAAAAATGTTAAGCCCAGCTCTCTCACTTGATGTTTTACTGTATGCTGTTGCTAGTGTTGGTCTTGCTGTTACTATTACTTTACTTATTACTCCCTGGGAGCAGTAGTTAATTACATTACTCGTTATGTTACTTTTCTGTTACACCCCCAAAATTGATTGCATCCTTTCTTTACAGTACCTTCAAACACTGGGATAACTCAATGACATCGCCTGTGAGTTTCTGTGTGAATGATCAGGGAAACCAAATAGTGTTGATTGTTCAATGTCTGTCATCCTTTTGCTCAATAAAATCGAAGTAGTGGAAATACCATCCACATTTTTGGATAAGACAACTTCACATACCAAAAGTTACCTTTTTTTGATGTACATGTGTGCACACATGTACATACAATTGATTTATCTATTCTTGTATTAACATCGATAATGTTAACTCTGTATCGGTATTTACTGTGTGTTACTCGGTATCATCCCTCTTTGTTCAGACTTGGCAAAGAGCCTCACAGAGCCCCGACCAGTTACCATTAGCTGTAGCACCACTGGAAATCCATGGAGTGAATCTAATTCACCATCTGCAGACACACAGTGACTCAAGGGAGAGTCACAGGGAACATTCAACGTAGTCACAAAAAAAGACTGGGCTCCAATTTGGCATTTCTACAAGGATGTTACGTAGATCCACAAATGTGCTAGTGTGGTTTAGGTGCCTGGGGGGGGGGTTTGCATTAGAGCAACAGCAAATATACACACGCCTGCACATCCAATCTCAACATCACGTAACGTCTCATTGGGTTAATTCTGTGCGTACTTCCTCACAGACCACCTGCTGGTGCCACCAGAACGCCAGAACACCACAACACACAGAGCCCAGCTGTTATTGAGGCGCTTCATCCCGAGCACCTAAAAACAGAAAATCTGAATCCATTAAACAGATAGTCTTCCTTCTTTTTCTTTTCCCTAAATGATAAACGTCTCTTCTGCAATATTTGATAGCTTGAGCAAATGTCATGTGGCAGCAGCTGAGAGTGAATTGGACAATCTTGACTTTTGTGTAAAATGCCTGTGTTTTGACCCCCGTGATGTTATCCTGGCCCTCATTTGATTTCCTTTCTCTCTTCATTTTAAGATTTCTGGACACGGCTACTGTGCTGTCCCACACAGCCAGGTTGTGACCTTTAACCTTTCAGCTCCATTCAGCACACTACAGTCAGCAGCAGCCTGCCAGTTAGCGTCACATGCTGTGGGATAAGTGTGATCCGACAGGCCCTCTTGAGGAGCTGACCTCATGTTGACCTCTTGCCAGAGCAAAGACAAAACTCACTTTCCTCCCTGAGACTGCAGCACAGACAGATGAGACAGACTCTTCTGCTAAAGGCCTTTAAAATACATGTACTTTCAGATCCTCCTCAGTCAAAGGACTCCACAATTCAGGCACCTTAGGCCCTCCACACTAACGGTAGTTTCGCTGAGCTCTGGTCAATCAACATGGCTGTCCAAGTAAAGCAGTAAAATCCACCCTTGTCGAGTGTAATTACTGCCCTTCAGCACAACACAAATGTAATGAAACTTGCATTTTCTCCTTTTCGCCCCTCATTGCTTCGGGACATGACTGGGCATATGTTAAATCATTCACAGTGCTGGGCATGGAAAAGCTGCAGGGTATTATGAGCAGGTCTGTGGTTAGAAAACATGTGGAGAGTGGAAGGGCAGAGAGAGGTGGTGTTAAGTGGCTGGAAATCGACGGCATCTGTACTTGGGAACTGAATAATTACTCTGAAATATTAAAGCCTGGGTATGTAAGGGCTTTGCATGCTGTGTGTTCATGTGTTCATGCATTGTTTTGTTGTGGGGGCCAGTGTTTCCCACAGGACTTTGTGAGACTGTGGTGGGTGGACGTTGGACCCTCTAGGCAAGAAAGTTTTGTACATTTTAAAGTTAAATGCATCAATCTGGCGCATTTTGAGAGCAAAATTAAGAGGCTAGATCTATGAAGAACTTTGTGCTCTTGTAAACAATTTTGTTACGTTACAGTAACGTTACAACTGTGTAAATATTTCTCCATCTTGCTACACACTTTCTTAAATTATTAAATAATCCTGTATATAAAGGTGCTCCACTATCAATATTTTAATTGCCAAGTACTTTGTGACAAATAACAATATATACAGCTCAATTGCTTCACGTTGTGTCAAACACATAACAAAATATATACAGGCACAGAAGAATAGAGATTAGCCTTTTCTGTCCTGCTTCTCATCTCTGTGTTTGCTGTCTATCTCACCTGTTGCTTCTGCCCTAGCTGGCTGCTGTGGGAGAGCCACGTCCGCTTTCTGATTGGGTCTTATCAGTCAGACGTATCCTTCCCTGGCATGGATAGTGCTCCTGGTACAGCAGTAATATGTCGTTGTATTTGCTTTGCGACGACTCCCAATCTATAATCTCCGCCGCGTTTACCGCCTTATACTCGTTTGTTACTTTCAGCAACAGTTCCACCTCGACGTCCGTCCAAACAAAGACACCTCTGCTCTTACTTTTTGCAAAAGCTGTTCTTCATAACGGTATTTTCTGCAACTAAGTGCAGAGCAGAGCAGACAATCTGCTTCCTGTTTACACCGGCACGTGCATGCCCAGTGTAGGTGAATGGTAACGTGATATACGTTTTTATGGACGGAGAGTTCGGTGCTATAACGCTTGTGTGGACTGAGATGGTTTTAGTTTCAAACCCTGTTTTAAAACGAAAACGTATCAGTGTGGATGTAGCCTCAGAGAGGAGGGGCTATTCACAGACGGGTCCGTTGTCAATGTGTGAGAGACAGAGATACCGCGGCCGCAAGTTTATCGACATCTCAACATGGATACTGTAACGTTAGTTAATGTTAGTTAACTCCTCAAAATGCCTTGGTGTCTCGGATGCAGCCAGGAATGTTCCAGTGCGTTTGCGTGTGCTTGTGAACGTGCGGGGGGGGGGGGGGAGTGAGAGATGCTTTGCTGAAGCAACGGCGCAAAACACAACGTTAGAGATCTTTAATGTTATTATGAGAAGAGTAAAAATATTTTCGGTTAATTATGAAACTGTGGCGGGACAAATTAGACTATGGCGGGCCGCCACAGTCTAGGTAATTAATGGGAAACACTGGGGGCTTTTGCGCTTCCACCGCAGATGTACCGTAGTATAAGGTGACCAGACTTCTGAAATGAAAACCGGCGACATTTCCAGTTCGGCGTTCAATATATCATTAAAAATGCAATGTTGTTATCTATGAAATAAAAAAAGTGGGACAATAGAGCTCAACAGTGTGGTTCTGGAAGTGAAAATCCCATTCATATTCTTCATCGGGATTTTGATTATTAGCCATAATTTCGAAACCATCCAATGTAGAAGCTAGTAGATTGTGAAACAATAGTGCATGCTGTATTCGCGATGTCATGGAGAAGTACTATAATGTAACAGCGACGTCTCTGATTGGTGGAGCTCGCTGTTACCATGGAAATGTTTACCGCACCCGCGAACGTCTTGTCAGCTAACGTTAACGTTTACCTAGTAACCTAGCTAGCTGCTTATCCTATGCAGCTGGAACGAATCACTGTACCATGTCGATGACAACACTTTACACTACTTTATACTATATGAAACACTCTATATACGCTCACAAAACAACAACAATATCACCACTATACTATTGACAAATGTTAAATAAACTATCGTTAGTTTGGAAGTTGTTGGAAAAGTATCATTCACAATGGTTTATAGGATAGTTCTTTCACTTCATAAAATAATTATGTTCACAGTCTTGTACCTTTGCCTTTTCTTCAGTTTTCCAATCTTTTTTTTGCTCAGTATCAAATGTTTTATGGTCACGATTCATCGTCTAGCTGGTTGGCTTGGTTCCAGCCTTAAAACTCTTTATAGAAGGATTTTCTGAAATGTCAATGGAGTAAATGAATGGGAAATGTACTTTCGGAAACAGAGTCGTAAAAAAAGTGGGCGGTCACTCTTGTGCTCTATTCCGGTTTCATGTATTTTGACCACTGTTGTACTGTCAGACAGCCCAAGTTGACAGAACTGATTTCAGGGAGATTTGGGCAAGGTTTCAAGGAGACGCGCCGGACTCACGCTGCAATCACAATTATGAGAGAACTACTCCAATATTCTCATCATTACCTCAAGGCCACAGGGACTTCTGCAGCGTCCCCACGGCTCCTTAAAAAGTCTTAAACGGTCTTAAAATAAAATAATGGAAATTAAGGTCATAAATTGTCTTAAATTTACCTTAAATTTGCTGTAGGTATTAAATTTGCGAAGGGTGAGATTAAGGCACAGTAGCCTACCGTAAAATGTCCAATAGCGTGTGCATTTGTGTAAATAACATCGTATTACACACTGAGAAACTCCGCCATTAATAGAATGTTTACGTTACGTTGGCGTCTGAACATTTCGCAATATGGATTGTTATTATTGAAGTGTGTATTACTGTTCAGAATGCTAGGGCTCAATAAATTGTCTCACTTTTCTATGAAATAAATCGTTCCAAATTTCTTGGGTCTTAAATTATATGTATTGAGATCTTAAAATGGTCTTAAAAAGCATTGAATTTGATTTTTAAAATGGTGCAGAGACCCTGTTCTGTGATGGGAGGGTGCACGTTCCTCGCCTTGACACAATACAGCTCCTGCTCCATCATATCAGTTTGTAGCTCCTGGGCAGCCAGTCTCTGTAGGAGGAGACTGATAGTGCTGTCACTCTCTTCCCTCAGCTGTTGAAGCTGTTCCTAAAGCTGGCCACAAACTGACTCTTCTGCAACTCAACACTTGTAACTTGCTCATTCAAACTCATGACGTCGGTTTCCAAATCACTCAAGATTTCAGATATCAGCTCAAAGTCTTTCAGAATTTGAGTCCTCTTTATGTGAAGACCAATGGGTATGTCCATTTCGGATGCTGAGGGGTCAGTTGGTTGGTTGAGGGATACAAACAGGTTGTCAGTCAGTGTGGGCAAAACTAAAATCATATACCAAATGCCAGAAGTCATGACAAGGAGGAGGAGGAGGTAGCCGAGTGCCTTCCTCACAGCAGGGCTGCACAGAGCACGTGTGTGGCAAGTTGCCACCGTACCGGGGTCCGTGACAGACAGAGACACATGGGCAGGAGGAGTGGCCAGCAGGGCCGTTTTATTAATGCCAACCATAAACGCGGCCCGGTGTTGGCGGCAGTTGGCGCGCCGTCTCCCTCCGCTGATGCACCTCAGTCCTCCCCAGTCCTACCAGGCTTGCAGGGGCGTCCGCTCCAACCCCGACTGTCACCAGCTCTTGCAGGTGGCTCCCGACTGCACCCCCGGGGACCTCCGTTAGTTGTCGCCGCGGAGGGAGACGCGCGCTCTCCCACTCCGTCCGCTTAAACCAACCAGGCCTAATACTCTGGTTACCCTGGCTTTCTGGTCTCTCGCTTAGCCTTCTGTGTCTTTAGTGCATCACCCTCTTCTTTTCACCATCTTCCACCGTCAATACTGCAATCACAAGAAAACTACACCACTATTCTAATCGTTAATTAGGTTAATTAATTAAGTAGATTATTATTTCCCCTTATGTCTATTAACTTAACTGAAGCTTGACTGAACTCTAAACAAACCTCTGCCTTAGTAACACGGTCCCGCGTACTATCCCGTCCACTATCAAAGAATTGACCGATGTCCTAAGTGCTCTCCCTACGTTTAGCTTCCCTAACGTGCTGTTGTCCCTGCAACAACACAGCAGCCTATAGCCTGGTAATCTAATCATATCACACATACTCAGGGGTTAAAGTGGGATTTGGCAAGATCCGGTGTAGCGGTGCAGCGGGGAAAAATGACTCAGAATTAGATTCTGTTTGTGGTGGTAGCTGACCGGTTGGGGCGGCACCCACACACTTTCTTAAATTAAATATTAAATAATACTATATACAAGGTGCTCCACTGTAAATATTTAATTGCCAAATACTTTGTGACAAATAACAATATTTACCGCTTGTTACTTTCAGTGACAGCTCCACCTCGTCGTCTGTCCAAACAAAGACATCTCTGCTCTTACTTTTCGACATTGCTGTTCTGCATAACAATATTTTCTGCAACTAAGCAGAGCACGCAAATGCCCAATGTAGGTGAAAGGTAACGTGATATGCGTTTTTATGGACGGAGATCATTTCTGAAACGGTGCTATAACGCTTGTTTGGACCCAGATCGTTTTAGTTTAAAAAAAACAAAAACGTATTATTGTGGATGTAGCCTCAGAGAGGAGGCTACACGGAGAGGAGGGGCAGCTGGAAGGAACGCCAGGCTGCAGCACATGAAAATGAACTCGCTTGACATTATTATGTATGAAACTGCCAATCAGATTTATCTACTTATTAATCGAAGGTGCCGGAACGGTGTTCCGGATAGTTCCGGCCCACTTTAACCCCTGCACATACCCACTGACATAGATTTACAGACAAAAAGTTTTAGATAAATTATATTGACATCGGCTAATTTAAGCCTCCCTCTGTACTAACGGGCTGCTTTGCAATGTGTATCACTACCTATGCTAGCTTAAACTGAGTTTACCTCAACATATCTTTTGCAGTTTAATTTAAACCTTTTTTAAACCTCTGCCCGCGACTGAAAAGCTAGAATTGCACACAGTGCAGTGTGCCATAGTCGGCTTATTTTTTACTGCCTTAAGACATGGATATGTTTGTGAGTGGTCTGATGATAACTGTGTATTTTGTAAGTATTTTCTTTTTTTGGCTCCATGTTGTTCCATTTGGCTAGCTAAATCCCGAAATCACATCACTGGACATCACATTCTGTGCGCTGTTGTTGTGCCAAAGTGCGTAACTCACGCATTGTTTTTTTGTTTTTTTTGGTCGGGAGATTAACTCCTTTCCGGGAGTCAGGGAGTTTGGGCTCATTTCCGGGAGACTCTGGAGTAGGGACATTCTGGGAGACTATGGTGCAGGCCGACTTTGTAAAAATTGGGTACCAACCGGTAGGCTCTGCTGCCCCGTCTTTCTTGCCACGTAAAATATTATTTCACTTTGCGGTCTGTTTTTAACACACAGTTAAAAATCGGGACATTTCCGGGTACAGCTCCAGCCAGGGACAGGTCACCAAAAACGGGGACTGTCCCCGGAAAACGGGGACGTCTGGTCACCCTACCGTAGTAATGTATGGGTTCGGGTACATGTTTACACCCTGTGCTTTTTGGCACTCTGTTGATGGCTACATTTAGTTCATTTGATATGAATGTGGAATTGATGCTTAGTGTTGTGTGTGTCGACTTCTGTAGCGAACAGCTGTTTTGAACAGCTTTTGTGAATTTAGATAGAGAATTGTTGTGTTCTCTTTTTCCCCGGAAGGCAAAATATGAATAAATGGGTGGGCAGACAGGAGGAACCCAAAGGTGTTCCTGGCTAGGGGTGAATGCTGTCAAAGAATATTGAAAGTGCGCTTAAAGGAAAAATCCACCCTCATTACACTCTGATTACCTTACACTGTTGGGTATCATCAGTTTGTGATGTTCAGTGCTTTCCAGGAGTATTTTTTTTATGAAGTGTTGGAATGTACTTCACCTCATTTTACCTCAACCTGAGACTTTCTACTTCGGTTCACAAAGGTGGGCGTATAGGGCATATAACTATAGCTAGCCAACTAGTTTGTGAGCATTGGGGCGTGTCTGTGATTGGCGCCATGCCCCTTACTCAAAATGTAACATATCTTAGGGCTGCATTGCATTCTGGTCTTTTGAGGCTACTGTTGGTGGAGAAATTGGTGTCTCTTCCTCTTCTACGATGGATTTCTCTCTCTATGATTGTTGGACGTCAGTGCAAAATCTGGTCTAGAGTCTAGAAAGAAGACCTTCCTTTTTTGATTCTGAGGGACTGACACCAAAACCATCAACATTTACTGTTGATGTTTTCAATAGCTGAAAGATTTTCTGCTATCAAATTGTAACAGTGCTGGAGATGCGTGTCACGTCGGGAGCAAATGTGACATGCAAATCAAAATCAAATACACTGAGTGCACAAAACAAGTGGCCCTGTACGGTTCATCAAGCCTTCATTGATGTTGCATAAATCTACCTGTCATATATGTAAACTGCTTGGCTTGGACGTGTCAACCAGGTTGTCTTTTGAAATTGGTCCATGTGCAGATGAGATTGCTGGTGATAATTACTGCGGACGGCAATTGTATTACGCCGTAGTGTTGTCTCCAATAAGCATTGACATGTAAATGTGGTTTATATCCTATGAGATGATGTCTGTGATGTTGTGATATGTTATTTTTGTTGCTGTTCACAGAGAGTATAGGCTGTTGCAGTGTAAATCTGGAGTCAGCCCTGTATGTTCAGCTATCTACAGGTGTTTTCTATCCACAGATGTGCTGAAAATTCGAACAGATTTTTCCGCGCCCCGGGGGTCTCTCTTAATCCGTGGTTGGCCTGATTGAATACACACTCTTAACACATGGTGAATACTGAACAAGGACAAGATGAGCAGTGTGCCGAGCAGAGTGAAGATGAGGACACCCTTACAGCTCAGATGTGAGTTGTGTTGCAGTTTGGCGCATTAAGATTTGGTGTTCTTTCTGGACCAATGACTGTTTACAACAGTGTGCTTTTGGAGATACAACATTTTTTTTCTAGTGCTGTCATCTCAACGTGGCTGGGCGCGACGTCTCTTATTCACTGTGTCTGATTCAGTGGGGGTGTTAATGTACAGTAAGTGGGCCTTTGTTTTTAGTACTCCTGTAGGAGTGCTTCCACGGAAACTGCAACGTCTGGTAATAATAATATCCGTGTTATTTTGTCTCCATGACGACTATTTTTTTAAGATGTTTTTTTTATGTTCTTTTTCCTCCTCTTGAGCACTCCTGCAGTAGCCTCTACGCTGGAAACTTATTGCCCTTGTTGTCTTGTCTTCCTCCTCCGTCTCCAGATAAATTAACTTCCTGTGAGTGGCAGGAAGTTCAGATTAAAGGTGACGCAGAATATTTCCTGGAGAGGTGGGCAGCCATGGAAGAAATGAACTGACACTAGGAATTTAATAACACATCAATGCTTTAAATATGAGAGCCAGGAGGCGGACAGACTGGTTCACTGGTAATGGATGTGTGCTTGCGTATATGCATGTGTTTGTGTGTGAGAGAGAGGTAGCAATAAAGTAAGGGTTTTCTTGCCCACCTTTACCTTGTCTGTATGTTGCCTGAACCTCGACTAGAGGTGTCATTAGCCAGTATCGATATCCATGTATAACCGCTTTGGATTCAGACAGCTTTGTGGCGCATCATCACTCATGGCGGTTGAGACTCTTCAGTCCGACTCGCCCTCCTATCTGTCCTTGCCTCAGCACCGCTCCCGATTTCCATCTATCGGGTCGTTACTGATCACAGTTCTTGGTGCAACATATGCTTGGCTCGGCCTCCACCGTATCAGCTGTTTTCACACTTGTTCTACCCATCACTCCTCATGCCTTATTTAGCTCGCCCTTTACCTCCATCTGTTTCTACACGTTTTCTCCTCATCTGTTGCCCACTCATCTTTTATTTATTCCATCGCCGGCTTTCTCCTCCCTCTCTGTTTTGCTTTATCTCTCTCTCTCTCACTCTCTCTCCTCGTGCTCCCCTCTTGCTCCGTCCTCAGTCTGATTTATAAGTGATCATAGCTGATTGTTAAGCTCATATATCAGCTGTTAAAGGAACCATCTGGAGCCCAGTGTGACTGATGACTGATAGACGACCCTGAAGTTAGAATGCAAACGGATGGAAAATACACACACACACACACACACACACACACACACACACACACACACACACACACACACACACACACACACACACACACACACACACAACACACACACACACACACACACACACCTGCATAAACAGACATTTGCATATGTACATTTGCATTGATCACAAAATACACACACCCACGTTTCCCTCCGCCATTGCTCAGATTGATCTCTGGCCATTAATAAACATGAAGGCCTCTGTGTTGTCTGTGTAGGTGTGATATATCAATAAGCAATAAGCGCCATACTTGAATGCTGTAAAAGTTGATTTGCTGGAGCCTTAATAACTGTTGTTTGCTGCTGACTGTGGGTCTCAGGCACCCAGGGGATCCGGCCGCTGCTGTTGCTGGTATTGCATTGTGAACCCTCGGGCTGCTGGGATAGGTTGGACGTGTGTGGATTTATCCCGGCTTTGCGGTAATACAGGCTCAGCCGGACTTCACAGGAGTCCTCCCATAAATCTTCTCATCCAAATGGGTCACCGTGGCCAGGCCAATAAAAATAGAGACAAAATCCTAGCTGCAGCTCAACTAATAAATGAGAAGCATGTATGAGCATGGTCAAACATTACTGTCAAACAGTGTTGATTGGTGATGTGTCGCTCAGTAATGTGTTACAGTTATGTCATTACTTTCCCCAGTAACAAGCAGTGGAACAAATTACTATTTCAGATTTACAGACACATGGAAACACTGAAAACAGTCCTACATGTTGGCAGTAGACACATTTGCAAAGACAATTTACCCAGAATGTAGTCTGTGATTGAGACAGTTTTGTTAAGGGCCAGAGGGCACAAAGCTCCGGCTGAAGTGAGCTTTTTTACAGATCCAGGATCTGTATCTGTGGCTGGATAGGAGGAGGGCGAGGAGGTGCAATTCCGTGACTTGCCTTGTAAATATGTAATTTGTGTTCTTATGTGCATATGAAAAGCATATAAAAAGTGATAATTCAATTACATTCTAATTTAAAATCAATCAATCTACTGGTCTATCTTTTCCTGAAACTGGCTATAAATTAGGTGGAGATAAACAAAGATGTCAGCAATCTCCTACCAAGAATAATTCGCACAAAATCAGAAAAGAAACTCTCAGAAGAAAGTTTTGCACATTTTAAAGTTAAATACATCAATCTGGTGCACTTTGAGAGCAAAATTAAGAGGCTAGATCTATGAAGAACTTTGTGCTCTTGTAAACAATTTTGTTACGTTACAGTAACGTTACAACTGTGTAAATATTTCTCCATCTTGCTACACAGTTTCTTAAATTATTAAATAATCCTGTATATAAAGGTGCTCCACTATCAATATTTTAATTGCCAAGTACTTTGTGACAAATAACAATATATACAGCTCAATTGCTTCACGTTGTGTCAAACACATAACAAAATATATACAGGCACAGAAGAATAGAGATCAGGCTTTTCTGTCCTGCTTCTCATCTCTGTGTTTGCTGTCTATCTCACCTGTTGCTTCTGCCCTAGCTGGCTGCTGTGGGAGAGCCACGTCCGCTTTCTGATTGGGTCTTATCAGTCAGACGTATCCATCCCTGGCATGGATAGTGCTCCTGGTACCGCGGTAATATAACCGTTTTATTAGTGTGGATGTAGCGTCCGAGAGGAGGGGCTATTCACAGACAGGTGTTTGTGAAAGACAGAGATACCACGGCCGCACGCACGCTAGACGTTAATTATCAATGATAACTTGACTGCAGTAATGTTATGTTTGCTGTCGTACATTGATAATGATAAAATTGTGTTTGGACTAGTGGATACTGTAACGTTAGTTAACGTTACTTACCTCAAACGATGTTGCGTCCTGAAAATGCCTTGGTGTCTCGGATGCAACCGTGTGTGTGTGTGTGTGTGTGTGTGTGTGTGTGTGTGTGTGTGTGTGTGTGTGTGTGTGTGTGTGTGTGTGTGTGTGTGTGTGTGTGTGTGTGTGTGTGTGTGTGTGTGTGTGTGTGTGTGTGTGTGTGTGGAGGGGCTGACTGACTGGGAGTGAGAGATGCTTTGCTGAAGCAACGGCGCAGAACACAACGTTAGAGATCTTTTATGTTATTATGAGAAGAGTACAAATATTTTCGGTTCATTATGAAACTGTGGCGGGACAAATTAGACTATGGCGGGCCGCCACAGTCTAGGTAATTAATGGGAAACACTGCTAGTGGTATGTAACTCACCATTTAGTAACCATCTCACCACAACAAGGACTTCTGCCTCAGTATTTAGAAAATCTCCAAATCTTGTTAGTAGCAATGTAGGAGGCTGTCAATCAATCATGACCTCAGTAAATGATCTGATCAGCCAGACTTTCCAGAGGCTTTGGCCTTTAATGTCACGCCCTAAATATCAGATTTTAGATCTTTTTCTCCTCATTGGTTATCTTCCTTTCACAGTAAATCATCTTAGATGAAAACCGTCAAGTGTTCTTATTCCAGACAAGTTCACTTTCTCCACATGGAAGTATGATAGGATTTTGGGCAAAATTAATTCACTGAAAAAAACATGATACTGAACCTCGCTATAGCACTTAAACGATGAATGAATTCAGAGTCAGTGCAAATATTTTATAGCATAAAATTACCCCTTTTCACTTGCTGGTCTGTCGGTCAGTGTCTACAAAGCAAAAATACCCACGTTGTTTGGCTAATAAAGAAAATATGTTTGTGACTGTAATAACGCTCACCTTGTTTCTGAAAAACGTGCTTTGTTCCTGCTATTTGTCTTCAGTCGTGAGCTGGCTCGTGAAGTGGGCCGGGGAATGAACAGCGCTGTGTTCATTTAAGTAGTAACAGGAAACGTGGCAGACACGGTGATTAAACAGTGCAAGAGCAAATAACCTCATGGCAGTTCATTAACTTATGTAGGCAACTCTCAAGACATTATATTACATATGGTTACGCATTAGCCAATATTCAATATTCAGCCATCCATACTTACCGAGCTGAGCTGAGTAATGGCGTGACAGGCCTGCCTTCTTCCTCACATGCATTGCGCGGCACGTTATTGCACGGGATGTCGCGAAGAAAATTAGTATTGATACTTGATTGACTCACTTTATCCCAACATAAGCTTGTTACGATCGTGTTTCAGCACCCAAATGCAAACCACAAACACAAAGGCGAAGTTAGAGACAAACAGGTTTACTGGTGAATGGTAAGGTAGGGACGACAAGCAGGGAAGACGGACTGGTGCAGGCGTGGTGTGAATGGAACTGGGAGACAGGCAGACAGGACGACAGGCAGGGAACCAGGAAGACAGACAGGCAGGTAGGGTAGACAGGCAGACAGGATGAGTGGATGGAAAGCCGGGGTTCTTATACTGGTGGTGATGGATTGATGGATGGCAGGTGTGCGGGGTAGAGCAGGTGATCGGGATGAGTAGATGAATGCAGGGAGGAGCCGGAGACTGGAGCCACGCCCGTCAACACACACACACACACACACACACATAGACAGAGACAAACAGGGAGAACAGCTAGGAGGCAGAGGTGGAGGGCGTGACCAAGCTAAATAAGTTCATGTCTCATTCATAGTTCCTTTTCTCTCTACAATGTAGATTCTACACGGTACTATCTTGCTTCAGAACATGAAACAATTGTGTAAAATGCACAAAAGATGCTTAGATAAATCCAACAGATGGCCAGTCTCCTTTTTTAGTGTTCAACGTCTGTTTGGTTTCCATGATCATTTTGAAATAGAGAGATAATAGATGATAGAGGGGATGTGATTGCCAATTTGTGTGGTTTAATGTAAGTAATGTAAGTAATATATCAAGTAGTGTAATGAATTAGTGCTCTCGGGGAGTAATAAGTAAAGTACTAGCATTACTTTTGAAATGAGTTGTGAGTAATGCGTGCTACACTACTCTTTTTGAATAATGAGCTCCAGCACTGCTGTCAAATCTCTCTCTGTCTCTCTCTGTTTCTTGCTCGCTCACTATTTCCCAACTACAATCTGTCACACCCACTCTCATTCATATCTGTCTTGCACTGTAGGATGCCGTTATGTGCTAGGCAGAAATGATATAAGCTTTTTGGCCACAGTTAATGATCTTTCTCCCTTGTTATATCAAACTACATGTACCCTCTAGCCAATGAAAGTGAAGTAATGAGCTAATTAGTTTTAATTTTTCATTTGAAGAATGTCTGGTTGCCATTCTTGTCGGACATAAATTGATCTAGCTACATCCTTTATTAAGCCTATAAACACCGTATGTGGCACAACGATATGTCTGTTATAGATTGTATTCCTGAGGATGAAGCATTATGAACATAGTAGCTCCTTGAGGTGGGCAGGATGAAATAAATGAAGTAGTAAATGTAGCAAGTAAGTATTCTTGTTCTCAGTTTCTCCAGGGGATGAAGGTACCTTTATGTAATGAGAAGTTGTGTAATGAGAGTGTTTGTTTTCAGATGTTTTTCTTTATGTTTGTAATTTAATCGGTGCGCCTGCAAATTAATCTGTTGAATGTATGCAGTGAGAATGTGAAGTGGAAAGGATCACGTCAGAACTCACTGCAAAAAATATCCATCTTAAGAAGTCGTCTAATCTACCACTGAGTCTTAACATCTTATTTTGCTGCCAGTGGGGTGAGAGGATTTCACTTGTTTCCAATGCAAATTAAGAATTGTATTGCTAGTGGTCTAAGAGAAGGCCAACAGAGTTAATATAGTTACTGCTACTCCTTGCATGTCGATTTTTGGAAGGTTGTAGGAAAAGTCACAGAGGGGCATTTTTAAAGCTGAGTCAGGGTCAGTATCAAAACAATCCAAGCAGGCAGACTGTGTTAGTCCATGCAGGTTGTGTATTTGTGTGTGTGTGTGGGGGGGGGCGGGCGGTTACAGTGTTTATAACTATATAGTAACAAACTCTTAAATATACTTACATGCACTTGTAAACGATTGCACAATATCTAATTTGTTCAAAGTGTTATTTAAAGCTGCAGTAGCGGCAGGCAGTGTTCAGTCCTCCAGATGGGGGCTTCCTGTTCAGATCGCAGAGTTGCAAATGCTTGTTGATGCAACCTTGTTTATCCTGGGCTTTGAGGGGCTTATCGTCAGTTCACGAAGCCTCTAAAGGCATCAACAGTCTGGGCTGTTTTGTCACTGAAGACCCATACGGCAAAGAAACAGTCTGCCTCTTTTTTGCCAGGAGGGAGTTGAGTGAAGAGCAGTATAGTTTAGTTTAGTATAGTAACTGTGCCAGCCTTCGATTCATCAGGGTGTAGCTGTTTGAGAGTGTCACTCAGTGGCTTTTTGAGTTCAGAACAAAACTCCTTGATGAGTGCGCCCCGGAGACCGTTGTCCTCAACTTATCGCACATAAGAGACTCTTAAGGCTCAGCTCCGAGCCTCGAGGTCTGCAACCCTGCTTGTCCTCATTCCTCTCTACAGGGAGTGATTCAGACCCAGGGCATAGTCAGCTAGCTGGTCGGACAGAAAACAAGCGGTGCTGCAGTGCCTCAGGCTTGGATTTGAGCTGGTCTGACATGGGACATGCTCTGCTGTTATTAGATGCATCGCTTTAACGGTGGTGTTGAGCTGGCTCCTCAGTTCCAGCTAAGTAATGCAGAGCAGACTGGTTTCTACATGCGGAGAGCCATCAGTAATTCATCATCCTCCATCTGTACACTTTACTGAGGTGTAAATTAAGTTGCTTTCTCTGCCAACGTGGCTTCCTGTGAGGTCTCGCTTTCTGCTTTCATCTTTCCTTCTTGCTCCAACCTTCATCTTTGTCCTCCTCCCTCTCTCATTTATTTCAGCCTGAAGCAGTAGTGGGTGTTAAAGGGGCGTTTTCTCAATCTCCCTCTCCTCTCCTGGGCCTCTGTCCTATGGGATTTCACAGTGGTGTTGTTGAGCATAATTTTCCTCCACCTCCATCTTTTCCTCCCTTCAGCCTTTTATCGTGTTCCATAGCTCCATTCACCTGCAATATTTAGAAGCCACGAATACTACTATTCCCATGATGCTCCTCTCTGTTTGCTTTGCTGAAAGGCATAGAGTAAACAGGGTGGCGCAGGGAGGAATTTTAACCACGTTGAGAATGAGTCAAGTTTGCTTGACCTTGGTCATACTGTGTGGCTTCAAGAAAATGACAAAAGACAACAACAACAAACCATCAAAAACAAGCCTCGCTTTACAGTGAATTTGAAATTCACATCCCTCCCTTTGAGGACACTGTTTTCCCGAGCCTCCTTCTGCCATAGAGCCTCCCATCTCTCTCTCTCTCTCTCTCTCTCTCTCTCTCTGTCCCTCTCTACAATGCTGTCCCCCCCCCCCACCACCACCACCACCACTTCCCTACAGAAGCTGCATGGCCTCATTTGGCTCAGAGAGAAATATAAGATGAACACAAACGCTCTGAAAGATGCCAGTGAAAACCAGAATGTAGGGCTCTCTCGTTCAGGCACAGATTTTGTGTTATTGCTGTAGGTCTGTTCTCATTACACACTTGTGCCCACGGGGGATGGAGTGATGATTGCTGTTTTTCGAGACCAACCAGGCGGACAACCATTTATATTGTGAAAGTTATTTGCATAGAATTGAGGAAAGTGAAAGGAATGTTTTCTGACATCATATTTTTTTTCAACTTACACTGTAGTGCATAAACAAGTGTTTTTCCAACCACCATTGCTGTTTCATGTGTTTGATCACTGGCAAGTGGTAGGAATGTTGTGGCAGATCAGAGGACTCAGAGTTGCTGTAGTGCTGGTTCGACTGTACAGGATGACCTCATTTGGGTCATTCTAATGAAATGGTTCAAACCAGTTGGAAAAAAGTTTAGATTTGTTTTCTGTTTTCCCCAAACTTTGACCATACATATGTTGGACCATATCTAATGTACACGTATCTACTAATCTAATATCTACTACTTTTAGAATTTTCTGGAATTGCTGGAATTGTTTTTTCCCTTTTAAAGAATATCTTAAAAAGTTTCAACATTAGTCATTTTTGGGGAATTATTAAACTAATTTCAATGTCTAATAAATAAATCTTCAGATTTGATTATTACTGTTACTGATTGGTGAAATTACTGCAATTTGGACTGCAATTTAAACCATTTTGGTAGGATTGCCCATCTTTATATGCACTCGGACTAGACTCACCTTCAGTTGTTTGGTTGAGTCATATGGCCTCAATCCTCTTCGAGTTCATAGGCATAGTCACCAGTGTCCAGCATTGTTCTACAAGCTGGTAAGCCCTTGCCCTCTTGCCCCTTGCCCGGGGAAACATAATTATTGTGCCTTCACATTACTCACTGGGCAGCAGGGTGGTGCAGTGAGTAGGGAGTCTTCCTTCAACTGCAGCACCTGTGTGTTGGTAATTATCTGCCCTGAAATGTCCTTGAGCAAAACATTGAATCCCCACCAGGTGCAGGGGGGCTGTTCTGTAGCTGACCCTGACTTCTGACCTCTTACAATAAGTGCATTCAACATAGGTAGGCAATAAGGTAGTTAGTAGTTATACAGTAGTTATACTTTAAAATGTCATTGTGAAATAAATACCGATGCCTTGGTAAAATTGCCGTAGACAAGTGATCCTTCCTGTTGCAAAAGGATCTTTGCTTTGGTCAGAGGTTTTCTTTTTGGCTTTATTGAAGAGGATAAACAGGTCTCCTATGTTTTGTGACATAAAACAATATCCTCTTATGCCGTAAATCAATCCAGCAGATCTTCTGCCAAATCCAAATATATGGCCATACATAAACATGCACTCACACACAAACATTTTTACTTCATATAAATGACAAAGAAAATACACACTACAATTCAGTCACATGTTCCAGCAGTCAGCAACATACAAGAGAAAGATTATAAAACGGAATCACATATATATAATAATAATGCAGTAATCTTACTGTTCCCTGTGCCCTAAGGAGATGAATGCTCTATGCAGTTTTAATTCCAATCTGCGAACATTGGTAATTGAATTCATTACGAGGACACCAGGCCAAATCGGCTGTTATTTCGCAGCCAAACGAGGTTGCTAATTAGAAATTAGCTCGAAAACATTCTGGTGCCCAGCCCGGAGGGAGAATCATCATCATTCTGAATCTCTGACATACCTAGGAATAGCGGGTAATTACTCCCACAGCTTTGGCAATGTGTGTGCTGTCATCATTATCCTAGTGCTGAGTGGCAATACCCACCATCAGCCACCATCCACATTGTAGAAGTAGACTTCATATCGCCTCGTGTCCATGTAAAAACCCTTTAAAAGCTTAGTGTCAGTTCGCTCTATAAGGGAAGGCTGCTTTCACTGTGTGTTTGAATGGCTCTGTAGAGTGACATAAAACATTTTTTCCCCCTTTTTTTTCAGTGTAGAGGGTTTCAGAGAGCTCCCAGAGGCAGACGGGCCCAGGAAATTGTTCCAACGCCGTTCTCCTTCTCATTACATCTGGGGACCAAAACACAGATCTGCTCCTCAGAGCGGGAGAGAGAGACATAGAAGAGATGGAGACATGGGGAGAGAGAGAGCGCCAGAGAGAGAAAGAAAAGAAGACAGTGATGGAGAAAGAGAGACAGATGGAGAAAGAGAGTGTTGGCCCTTACAGATAGGATACAATTTGCTCTGCGCTTGCCGCTTGGTACAGTGCAAATCTGCAGAAAGGTTCAGGGAAATCACGGAGCCCTGCATGTGTCATTACTTCTGCAAGAGAGGAATATTTAACCTTTATAGCACTTTGTAGCGAACCATATATCATGAAACTGTCTCATTTATACCCATATTGCCAACTTATGCAAGCTAGCCTGTTGTCATCATTTCACGTTAAATGCAATCGTGGTGCATCATCAAAGAATTGCCTTGATGGTTGTAGATTGTTGATATACACTGATTGCTTTCCTACCAAGGTCTCAGAGAAAACCATTCCATTCTCCCTCCTTTACGGCTTCCTGCTTCTCTAGAAAGACGCATCTAGGTTGAACGTTGGGCGAACTGTGCTGTGCCCGAGCAGCGGAAAAGAGTTTCTACATGGCTCAAGCCATGGGAAATAGTGACTTTGACAGCGAAGCGTTATCGCATCCTGTCAGAAAGGGCCTTATGCCATAGGGAAAGAGAACAGGGTATCCATGGGGCCTTTAAACTGTTCTTTATTTAGTTTTTTTAAATAGGTATTGAATTGCAGGTGGTAAAGAAAAGTCTTACATTTGGTTTTCTGAAACCTGCAGATATCCTATAGAATGATAGAAATAGATAGGGAAAGAGAGAGGCAGATAGATATGGAGAAAGATAAACAGAGAGAGAAGCAAAGCCAATTCAATCACTTGCTTCACCCTCATAAATGCTTAAATGTAGGAAAGGCTGTGCAGCCTGTGATATTAGAAACCTGCCCCAGCGTGTGAAGAAAATAGATGTAAAATAGGTTTGGAGTGGCAGAATAGTATGAATGTGCAGAAATGTGAGTGACTGTTCCAGTACAATAGGCAATGTGCAGGCTGGAATGAAGAGAGGGGATTTGCCAACAGAGAGATATAGAGAAGGAAAGAAGGATGTGTGGCAAGGAGGAGAAAGAAGATCAATATCAGTGGGTGGGGAATCAAGAATGCTTTCGCTGCTTTAGCATTCTGCTTGATCAGAGTCAGCAATTTTCTAAAACACCACAATGTTGAATGCTGTTCCAACTCATGGTCTGTGTATGATTTTCAGAAAGGGGTTAGACTGAGGGAGATGCTTTTGCAAGGGGGGGAAACAGAAAAGTGGCTGTGCGGAGTGAAGTTGCTAAGCAACTCCATTTCCCCCTGCATGGAGTAAGTGAGGTATGTTTATCTGACAATGCAGGAGAAAAATGTAGAGCAGAACTGACTTGAGATTGAGATGGACCAATGCAAAGAAAAATGGCTGGGAGCTGATGATAGTTCAGAGAGAGAGAGAGAGAGAGCGAGAGACATATTCCCAGAGCTATGGTCTGTTGCTCTGGACTGAGACTGCATTCACTCATGCTGCTACCACTACCACCACTGCACTGCACACACCCCATCTGCAAAGATTAGCCTCAATTGTGGAATCTTGTACTATTTTTAACTGACCTAGCTAGCACACTGGCCAACAAAGGATAATAAGGTCCTTCTCCCTGAAACAATGGGTCTGCTTGTTTGTCCTTTTCATTCATCTTTTCTATTATCCACATCCTTTAATTTCCCATTGTGTTTGTCATTCCATCCATCCCTCTCCTCTGCATGCTGTTCATTCACCTCTGAAACAGCATCTAGACCATCAGGTCACACTAAAACTGAAACCCAGGATGGTATTTTATATAATAACATATTCATGTATACCGGGATCTGATCAAAACATCAAATTAGAATCTATTTAGGAAGGGCTTCTCATAGACAACCAGTGTAGTATTGATTCATTCTACAATAAATACATCGTCAAACAACTGCATCATAGCCATCGTATCAATGCCTGGCTGGTATGTATGTGGCAGTATTGGCGAAGTGATATATCAGTCTAACCGTAGCTGTAAGGCGGCTCCAGGTGCCGTGTTGTTCATGCATGGCCCAGTGTGAACCGGCAGTGTTGAGTCATGCTCTAGCTGCTCACACGTTCCCCATTAGCCACTGACTACAGCGTGTGCAAATCCAACATCAGCTGGCATCGCACTACCCACAGCACCCCTCTCCCCACCTCTCCATCAGTTAGTTGCTCAGTTTCTATCCCTTCCTCTCTCCCTTTCTCTTTCTCTTTCTCTCTTGCCATAAGAGCTACTTAATCCTCCGCTCACTCTTGACATCTTTAACCTTTGCCCTGCTCCTCCTCCACCTCCTCGTCTTCCTCCTGCTCTATGAGTCTTTCAGCAGTGCATGTCCGCACTTTATACGTGGTACTCCTTGAAACCTTGAGGTCTCCAGCTGCGTACAACTCATGTAGAGGGCAGTCCAGCAGTCCAGCGCTCTGCTGTAGGTAGGGCATCTGAGCCGGCAGCCCAGGATGCAGAACTGGGGTCAGTGCTTCAGTTCGTGGGGATTTGAAACCAGGGTACCGAATGTTCTGTGTGTCGTGACTGCAAACACTACACAGATCATGGGGCGATATGCTTGAAATTACTGGTGTTTGGTCTGTTTGAATTGCACCTTTAAGGACAAATCCACCCTAAAACACTGTTATAAAACAGCTTTTAGTGATGCACCTTGCATTTCTGGGGCCCGTTTTACCTGTTGTGTTTCGAGTAAGGGGTGCAGCCACAATCTGGGAAACATAGAGGAATTTGAACTGAAGTGGAAGTTGAGGGAAGGTGGCAACACCAAAAAGTAGTTTACAAAATAACTCTTGGAACGCATTCAACACCACAGATGGATGCTATCTAACAGTCTAACAGTATCCGAAGGTGGATTTCTCCATTAACCTTTCTGCCAAAAGCAATGTGGTTTTATTCAGAATGCGTGGTTATGTACAATAATTCAGTGCAAAACTAATGTTTAATCATAGTGTCATACATTTTTGCAGTGGGATCACTGCCCAGGGTGCAGCCTGTCAGCCCTGTTTTCATCTGCTTCTGGAAGAGCCTGGAAGCAATAGAATTACAGCTCCAGTAATAGAGACAGAGACGTTTTTATCCTGTCTGATTAAATATGCTGCTGTATCTGTTTGACTTGGAAAGCATTAAGCAATAAACAAGGAAGTTCATTAAATGATATTCATGGAGTATTTAGTCGGTCATTTCAGGCATATCGCTCAGCGTGTGACTCCCCATCTTGGTTGTTCATGTATGGTGAACTGGTGAGCAGATGGGAGGTTGTGGGGGCTGAGAGGGGTTGGTGACAGTCGGAGGCCTGGCAGGCACTGCTGTGGGGGAGACAGGAAGTAGTGATATGCCATGTCTGTTACCTTAACAGACCTTATGTTTAGGAGAGCAGAGCAGACGTTGCTTGTTTATTTATCATGTGAGCTGACATGCATCATGCTGGTAGTGTGCATGCACACCTGTCTATCAGAGGGACATTTCAACCATAACAAATACGATCTTCATTTTGCCTCAACCTAATGAGTAAATTAGTAATTATTTTATTATATATTATAAAATATATATATTATATATTAAATTAAACAATATGTGTAAATCAAGTGGTAATCCTCAATAGCCTCTTTTTTAAAATGAAATTTGGTGAAATTTTGTGGCTGTGGTGTTTGAGTTTTGAGTTTCTGTAGGTGGCGCTCTTTTATTTGTCTGTTCAGCCATGGTGGCTATCACTGTTCATGCTAACTACCCAGTTTTTTTTCTATTGAATCCAAACAAACTGCTGCTGCTATTGAAAATGTAAAACGTATCTCTTCCTGTTTTCCTGTGAAAGACCTGCATTTGCTGGTTAGAACAGCAAATATGAAAGAGTATTTGCTGAATCACTGAATCACGTCTTATATCAACTGACGGTAGAGAATAGCAAAACAGACATTTATTTAAACTGTCAGATTACTATTATTACTTTAACGGTGCCTCCAGAACGACTGCTCAGACCTTTAGTTTTGTAGATGTTCAGTCGTATTGCATTTTACATCTATTTCATTTTTACATTTAGCTGATGCTCTTATCCAGAGTAACTCACAATGAATGAATATTTACCCTGTGATCTTCCAGTTAAGGCAGGTCCCTTAAACCACTAGGTCACCTTGCTTCACTTGGTTCGCTTTGATTTTAATTCTTAAAAAAAACAAAACAAAACACAATTCCTCCTCTGAAACAAACAAGTTCATGGACATTTCACAAAAGAAACAGGTAATCAGTAACGATTTCATTAAGGCTTTGGGCCTTCATTTAATTTGATTTTTTTTTTTATCTATATAATTTAATTAAGCCGTCATTAACACAGCAAGGGCTCGTTGTCCTCCGGATGACATGACTCAGATGACAAATTTAGCAACTGTCAAACTCAATGACTCTCAAGCTGTCGTTTTGGGGCATGTGTCAGACAATGTAAATAATATATCAGCTTTGTTTTTCCAGTGGTGAAGTCCTTTAGGAGAAATATTTATACTGCCCCTTCAGGCTGTGGAAAGGGACAGAAACAACAAAGACGGGGTGTTTTTTAGGTCGCAGTCTCTTTCTGTAACTTTACGTTCAGATTCTCATTTTCCTTATTTTACAGTTCAGCTACTTTGCCACCGCTCTTGTTTCATCCCCATGCCCTGTTGTTGATCCAGGCTGTGTAGAAGGAGATTGAGTGGATCAGAGATTAGCGCGCATGTGTGTGTGTTAGAGCTCAAGGCCTTGAAGCTTGTAATTGATGGTTTTTAGAGAACAATCCTGGACATTTCCTGTCATCACTGACATGGATCACTTTTTTAGTAGAGGAAAGATAAGATGAGAGATGGTGAAGTGGCTCAGGTGTGAGGTTTTGTGCCACTTTGCAAGGCTAGTTATTTTTTCAATTAATTTTGTCTCAATGATAGTACCTCATTAAGAGGGCCAAGGCTGCACCCTTATGTCCCAATAGGGATAAAGAGGATTAGGAGTAGCAGTAGTAATATGACCAAGGAGAGATTTGTATTGTAGAATATCCCACTAATATGCTGGTACTATATTAAAGGATAAATTCACCCTAAAACAAACCTATTTTGTTGTATTGTGGTGGTGTGTGGTATTTTTCTTATTCCTGTGGATAACTGGCCAATCGTATAAACGACGCATTTCCAGTGCAGCTACAATGGAGTTTAATAGAAAATTGAAAATAGAGAGCAGAACATTTTCCAGCTATCTAATTCATCAACGGTAAACGTCAGGTTTTGGTGTCAGTCCCTCAGAATCAAAGAGCAAGGGCTTTAAACTTTCAATTTTGCACCGATCGCCAACAATCATGCAGGGAGAAATCCATCGTAGAAGAGGCAGAGACACCAATAGACGAGAATGAAACGCAGCCACAAGACATGTTGCGTTTTCACTCAAATCAAAGTAAATTACACTTCACCACAAAATAACTCCTGGAATGCATCGAACATCACAGATTGATGATATATAACAGTGTATGAGTAGAGCGGATTTGTGTCACGTGCTACACCACAACTTTCTTAGAGGCATTGAAGTCCTCCATTTCAGCTACGTGTCCTACTGTAAGAACTAGCGCTGTAGACTTTACATCTCTTGTTAATCCGCTGGAGTGCTCCTCAAATAGCCTACAGTTGTCTGTGTGCTGTGAGCATGCATACCTGTGTGTGCATAGCATCTGTGCCAATGGGTTCTTCATTACTTTGGCGCTACAGGGCATTAACAATTCATTTAGTCATTCATATTCAACTGTAACTGCTGAATAACTTTTACATGAAGGTGGAGACTGGAATATTCTCTACAACTTCATATAACCTCCTCCTCCTCCTCCATCTGTCTCTCCATCACTCTCCTCTGTATTTGCTTTACAAGGTTTATATCCAAAGGGACTGGGGAGATGGAGTTAGTGTGATCTCGATGTTGTTAAAGGCCTTGAAGGATAACATAATGGGATAAGTTCCTCGCATTACTATGCTAGAAACAGACCAAACACACACACACACACACACACTTACATTGACGCTCTTGCACCGTACAGAAGCCCATTCAGTGAGCGTGCATATACTCATCTGATACAGGCAGTCCCGCTGAAGGTATTTTATTTACAGCGGGTGAAGATGAAAGTGGAGCCTCTTGTCAGGTCTGCTCCATAATGAAGAAGACACAGAATGCTAAATGTTAGGGAATTGGGGATGTTGGGGATTTTGGAAGATTGATGTTTTCCTCCCTTAACCCCTCGGCCAGACGGCTGGATGGATGACTTCTATTGACTTTTCAACACTCCTCACAGCTCAGGAGCTCTACCAGGATTTTGCAAGCTGCTTCGGAGGTCATTTAGTCCTCCTGTACATCAATAAAGGAGACATCAAAGCAGCACCGTTTGTGTTTCCAAATGTGACCCGTTAAGGTGAGATGTAAAACTGAACAAAACAACAACCGTGCGGTACTTTCCAGGAGGTTATAGGTTATGACTGTTGAGACAAATTGCTCTTGAACTCCTGTTTTCCCCGACGGGCCATTTTTGTTTGAGGGCTACCATGAGATCTAACCCCTTTGTTCAGTCTCGGTTGGTTGTGGCTGCTTCTGATTACTGGATGGCCGTTTCCATTGCATACACCCCAGAAGACCACTTCAGCTGATTGGAAGTCAGTACACTTGGTGAAGCCAAAGTACCCAGATAGGACATTATTACTGCAGTGCAGATGTAATGTCAATTTGAATTGTTTTGGTTAGGAAAAGGAAGACATAACCATTTTCTACATTTTTGCAATCTCAAATAATTAATAGTTACTTAATGTCTTCTCTTTTGATGCATTTCTTACTCCTGCAACTTGCGACTCGTGTCATCACTACCTCTACTACCACCACCTCCCGTCTCTTTCTCCCACCGGTTCTCTATCTGTTGCTCAGGGAGTGTTAACCTGCAAATTTGTTCAGTACACAGCCCGTCCTCTCTCAGCTCTTATCATTCAGAGAAGAGTGAAGGGAAACAGTGAGGAAAAGAGATTAAACGTAGCCCACTTAATTTGCTCTCCTTTATTATCTCGGCTCTATCCGACAGACATTCCCTCAATCTGAAAGAACAACCGCATACTGATCGGGGATCAGTGTCCATGACCGTTGGCACTTTACTGCCTGGCAACGAACAGGCCACTCCAACTCAACTCAATGCCTGTTTTGATTTGTTTGTGTATTTGTGTGTGCGTGTGAGAGAGGTGAGTGTTTGTGTAGGTGGAGGAAGACCACTGTCGCTCTGTGTTGGAGCTTTACTCTCCCCCTGGCACTCTTAGATCCACCTTGTAACCAATCTGCCATTTGCAATTCTCCCTGAGGGTGAGGTCCCGGTCTAAGTCATAAAATAATGGTATTTCACTATAGGTTACAGTAAGCCATGCTGCCATACTAACATATTGCTGTGTTAACATTACACATTGCTGCACAGTTGAAGAATACATGAATTTTAAGATGGTGTCTGGTGGAGGTGGTGCTGTGTAATACTGAGCAGCCCCCCTCCCCCCCCCCCCCCCTTATGTATTAAAATCTACATCATCCAGCTGGAAGGTCTTTAACTATGTATGAAAGGAGACTGGGCTGCGGGATGTTCAGTGATTGTTAAACATGATTGCCATCAGGGTCCACGTACTGCAGTTTTGGCTCACGCTCCCTAGAAGAGTATTACATAGAAGATGCTTGGATTTGCTGGGATGCTGGGAGCACTTTGACATTTTGACTCTAAAACATGCTCAGTTGCTACTATGTACTAATGGCTGTACTTTAACAAGCATATTGCATTTCATTAGTGTACCACAATGTAACCGTAATTGTCTCGGCTTTGCAATGCTAGTGCCCTGCCACTTTACAATGATGCCATGATTACTCGGTGTACTCTTCTGTGCTGTAGGCTACCAGTGGTGTTGTAGCATGATGAACCTTTTAGGGTGAAACTGATAAAAACACTGAGTGCTGTAAGCAACAGATGGGAAAAGCGTCTCATGTTGAAGAGTTACAGAATGTACCAGTTCAAGACCGTCCTTATTGTCATGAGGTACAGTACTGTGCAAACGTCTCAGGTGTTTTACATTACTGCTCTTTATAGTAATTGTTTTGATCTTTTCATATAAAAAGCTCTTACTGTCAAGTGTCATGTTGTGAAACAGAAAACATTCAGGAGGATACTGCTTAGTTTTTGGCTCCTTTAACCCACACCAGGTTTTGCAGACATGCTAACAACTTCTGCCTCTGATATCTCAAATCCAAACCCAGGTACTTAATGGGCTGAAAGGAGTTACTGAATGAATCATATAGGCAGGTTAACAAAACCTGAACTATCCTTTTAAGATCAAACATGGATGTACAGATCATTCAAGGAGTTTTGTTTCCCTTGAGCAGGCAGCAAACCTCCTCTCTATCTTCAGTGGTTCTTTGGGCTGGATAGGAATGACTGCAAGCTCGAGCAATATATCATAGACAGAGAAATAGAAAACCCTGTGATCTGAATGAAAACGCCTTGTTTTACGGAATATCCAGTGGGAAGAATCCACTGTAACGTGCCAATTTATGAAGAGCCCCCTTCAGCCACACAGAGCTGAGTGAAATGAGTGATACTTGCCACAAGCAAACCGTATTTTGATGCTGGTAGAAAATAACACTCTGATTTCTATCTCTGCTTTCTTTCATTTATAGGCAGTTTTGAGTCAGTTTTGCACATATCTACATTCCACTTTCTAATATGACGTAGAGAAAGGGAAAGATGGCTGTTTGCGACTGGCAGGATGATAATTGATGCATTGAATGAAGCACTTCTGTGAAAAGGAAAACAGACAACCAAATACAATTGGCATGGCGGTGCATGCTTCTCCATTCAGAGTAATTCCCCCTGCTCTCTGCAACGGCTCCCTGGAAATGGGCAAATTGCAGGACTGTGGACTTATTATGTTTGGATATCTACACACTTGCTTGAGTTGTTATTGTCGGCCCTTTTATGAGATTAAGCCTGGCACCGAGAGACTGCAGAGAAGCGGCGTAACTGAGGGACGCGTGGAGGTTTTGCGTCAAACTTTCACAGGCCCGGCGCAGAAAGATGAAGATGGATGGTTAGCCTGAGTGGAGCAGAGCTGAAGAGATTGGTGACCGATGAAAGTAAGCAGCAGTTTCTCCTGGGTGTTGGTGGATGACAGTGGACTAAAAACAAAGGACGTCGCCTTTTTCCTTGAGTGATGCAGGTCGGGAGTGGAAAGGATACACACAGGCGTGCACACTCACACACACACAGACATAGACATAGAAATACACCACACACACACACACACACACACACACACACACACACACAGCCACACACAATGAATTACGTGACTGGGGAGCAGTGCCAGTTGAGCAGACACCTGCTTTAAATCATTATTATTAAATCTGCTGATTTCTGCTGCACCTTCTTTATTTTATCTGACTTTTTTTTTTTTTCTAAGATCCTATCTGGTTTCTCCAAACCCTCCCTCTCCATCTGTTCCTTTCTTCTCTCTCAGTCATTTCTCCCTGCCTAATTCAAATGCTTATTCTAGTTCATTTTAGAGATTAACCAATGTTTTGACTGATACAAGCAAAGTAGCTCTGGGACCGTCAGTACCCAAGTCGTTTTCATGAGTCGTAACGTCAGCTTTGCCACTTTAATTTAAATAATCGAATTATATCAATCTGTAATAATCTAGTATATTTATTATACTCTAGTATAAGTATAGTAGAGTATAATAATCTAATTATTAAAGGAGTATGTGATACGATTGTCATTTTTAGTTTTGTAAATTTTCAAAATGAGAGAACATCTAGTTCTTACATTTGTCTTTAATGAAGCTGACATTTGACATTGATTTATGTGAAGCTATAAAAACAGAACATTTTCAAATCGTTGCTTAATAAAATGAAAGATTTGTTAAAGCAGTATGTAATGAATTTGACATGATTGATGTTGAATGTGTACTTCATAGATACGCAATTCTGCCACTACAGGATTTATTTTTTTCTTTGTGTAATTCTGAAAACCTCTGGTTCATTAAAGCTCCCTCCTGGCTGGTGATCTGCATGCAGATAGGCTGTTAAGAGCGCAGCCATATTCCAGCCACAGTACGGAGAGCCCCTTAAGGTCAGACCAGGGCTAAAGATAAGAGGGAATCGCTGATATTGTTGCTGCTGCTGCTAACCAATCACGAGGCCAGCAGGGGTAAAGTTTGTTATTGTAGCGGGGCTTATGCAAGAGATCACGTCATATTTGTTGTAATGATTGGTGCGTATTTGCAGACAGAGCTGTAGATCACTAACGATAGATCGGGAGCAATTACGTTATGTGAGCACACGTAGACCGTGGACGGTACAAAGATCAGTGCTAATATGTGCTTGTAATACACGTCATTCAGCTACATTTAACCTAGCGCTAATGATAATTTGTGTGTGTGTGTGGGGTGACGTGAAAACACACAGGAAACTACAGTATCGGGACTTAGTGCTAATACAGGCATGAGAGAAAGGAAAAGGAGGAAGCATATTATTCTCAAGGCTCTTCAAATGTCATGTATAATCCCTGTATGCTACAATCCAGTGTCTCATTAGTGTCACATTGTAATCGCGTGTGAAAACCGGGACAACAGAGACTCAAGACACTGTGACTGTAGGCTGTGTATGTGTGTGGGCTTATACGTTTTTGATAACCTTTCATGCGTTGTTCCATCTCTTTCTTTTCCATCTCTCTGATCCCCGCCACTCGGCTCCACGTACACGTACTGTAAGTAGGCGATTATTTTTGCCATGCCAGCTTTGGTTGAGATATATCCTTGAATGCACCAGTGGGCTGAAACATCTCCCCATCCAATGCAGACAATAACTCAAATATAAAATGTTAGTGGGTTTTTCAGCATGAAAGGGAGAGGCAGGGAGGTCAAGATGGAGAGAGCAACTGAGAGTAAGTGACTGGGCAAAATGAATGAAGGACAGTTTGTGAAAAATGCTGCAATCCCTCGCAGTTTGAAACACCGTCTTCTACCGCCCACTTCCTGCCCGGCAATCTCCCAGGGTGAGTATTGAAAACATGGATGTATTCAAGATCAAAGTATAGAGTACAACACTGAATCCTTTGTTTGCCTCAAACAGGTACTGAGGGCTAATACAGAGCTTTTTCATTTTAAAGAGCAGACTTTTTTTATTTAGACTTGTCCATCATCTGCTGTGATGAGGCACAGTCCCTGCACTCCACCAGCGCCATCTCCCTTCGGTGGATGCAGCACATGTACACCTTATGCACACTCAAGCTTTAATTGCCTTCTCCCACACCCTGAGGGTCAAATAATTACCTTATGATTGCACTTCTCATTCTTATATCACCCGCATGCTGTCATGTGTGTTTGCACGCTTGTGTGAATGTCAAAGTGTGTGTTTGTGTTTGTGTGTGTGTGTGTGTGTGTGTGTGTGTGTGTGTGTGTGTGTGTGTGTGTGTGTGTGTGTGTGTGTGTGTGTGTGTGTGTGTGTGTGTGTGTGTGTGTGTGTGTGTGTGTGCATGCAGGGGGCTGAAAGGTCACTGCTTTGATGAGAGCGCTTCCTCGCGGCAGAATGTGACTGTTTGAAGTCACCAGGAGAAAGTATACTCACACATTTGCATTTGCAATCATACAGTTTTGTGTAATCTCTGTGTGTGTGTGTGTGTGTGTGTGTGTGTGTGCGTGCGTGCGTGTGTGTGAATACACATTAGTAATTCAGTGTATTACTAGTATATTTCACATATGTGAGAAGAAGGTGCTCATTATTCCTCAGTCAGTGTATCTAATGTTTCTTTTTTTTGTAACTTGTAACTTCTGTAACCGCATTAACTGCTGTTGAGCATGGCCACTCTTACCTTGCCTCAACCCAGTGTCAAGTAACTGTGTTTGGGCAGGTTTTTATCAGACCGATGTAAAAAGAAATGTCAAATCCATAACGTTATTGATTGTAAACATCCACAGAGTGCGGTAAAACGTTTGGGGCTGTTTTACTTTTGCTTTGAGACTTGATGCTGAGGGTGGGCAAGCAGAATGGAACGTAAACAAACTACACAAAGTAAACACAATAAGCACACTTGGGGCCAACATGGGACTCACAATGGTGTCTCACTTTATAGCAGGGTGGATCACCATGATAACTGAGGCTGCATGGCTAACCTGCTCCGGACCAGATCTGATCCTCTACCAACTCTTTTGTTTCATCATTTATCAAAAAGTCATAAACAGTTTTAGTCAATTTATATTTCTCAAACAAGATTACATAATTTAAAAAATGTAAATTTTAAAGTTAAATTAATACTTATATTATAATAATATTTAAGTCTAATTAATTAAGTCAATATTAGTTGTTAAAAGATCAAAACAATTCACACTGTGTATTAGGAGTGTGTGTTTGAATGAAATATTTGGTGTGACAATTTGATAAAACCTGGTGTGAACAAGATATTCAGATATATTCAATTTCATACGAGCATTTCTCAAAGATCTAAACATTATATTTGTATAATTTCTAAATAATGTTTTCTTGAAAGTATCAACTGAGATAAATTATGAAAACAAGCAGTTCTTGGTAGTGGACTTCCCCCTGATCCCACTGCATAATAAATGTTTGTAGTGTTTCCAGGCGATTTGCCCACTCTGGCTATAAAAGAGGGCATCTATCAAATAGCGTAGCTTACATTAGTTGGCTGAGGTTATCAAATGTGAATGAAATTTGCTTCAGCAGTGCGCTGAAATGTATTAGGGTTTCCAAGAGTGATCAGTGCAGCTTGGTCAGCATCGTCATAAGAGTGGGGGACCACAAGGACACCCAAACTGCCCAGCCACAGCCACAGCCTGGAAACAGATAGGAGATGCACACACACACACACACACACTACAGACAGCCTGGAAACAGATAGGAGATGCACACACACACACACACTACAGACAGCCTGGAAACAGATAGGAGATGCACACCCACACACACACTACAGACAGCCTGGAAACAGATAGGAGACACACCCACACACACACAAACAGACATGACCAGCATGAGTGGACAGGTGCACAGAGACCAGGGAAACAGAACAGGACCCATCGGCAGGAATCTGTAAGCTAACTGGTCTAACCTTGACTGAGTCGAGGCCTAATTGTGAAAAGCTACATTTGGCCAAATGATAGAGAAAAGAAATTGGTTTTTAATCTCGATTTAAAGATATCAATAGAGCTCTGCCTCTCTGATTTTAGCAGGCAGAGATAGGGAGCGCGGTGAGAAAAGGCTCTATTACCTTTATTTTGACATAAATAAGGATTGATGGGTAGCCAGTGCCCAGATTTAGAGCAGTATTCTCAAACAGATACCTATGTCTAGCTGGTCCAATAACAAACATCACAGTTTTGTTGACATTGCGAAGTTGTAAGAATAGAGTTTTATCCACCTTTTGAGGCATAAATATATAGGAGGTCTATATCAGTTACACTTCAGTTAAATGAAGATAGGGTCTTTAAAGGGAAAATGCATAATTTAATCTTTTTCTGACAATATAATAGATTTTTGGTCGTATTGGTAGGATGCATTGTAGCACCCAATAATGTAATAATTTCCTGAAAATGTAATACAATTTGCACGTAACTTGATTGAAAACATAATAAAACCCAATAATGTAATAAAATATCCTGACTGATATTGTAATACAATTTTTACCGATAATGAAATACCTTTCAGTGTAGCCGAAAGTTGTTTTGTTGGATTGTGGTTGTTTTCATGAGGCAGTGTTTTGTTGGAAATCCGTGATATAGAGAGTGAAGAGGAAGGTTTAGGGAACAGTTACCTGGGGTCTCCAGTGCTGCTCAGAAGCTTATCTAACCTGGAATGGTCTCCCAAGGAGGTAGTCCATCACCCACCCAATAAGACCAGGATGTAGTTGCACGTCCCTGAGTTTCTGCCCATGTGCATATGGCTGTATGGTGCTCAAAGTCTGCACTTTAACCTAATAGTCATTCTTTCATTTCAAATTCAATGTATATAACATTGTTAAATTCTTAAAACCCAAAATGTAGAACTCTGGACTGAAAATGTAATAAATCCCCAATATTGGTCAAGTTATTACATTATTGGGTTTTATGACATTTTCGATCAAGTTAAGTGCAAATTTTATTAAGAAATGTGTTATTTATTATTACATTTTCAGGAAATTATTACATTATTGGGTGCTACATATGCATTATTCTGATCATTTACTGGACGCCATTGTTTACCAATCTTGTTATTTACCACTACATCACTGCATACTGGTCCAATAGGAACCAGCCTCCATCCAGCCTGACTCTGCTCTCTGTTTATGGTGGATGATTTTCAACTCCAGTCTTCTATCACATTGTGTATTTTCTTTTTCATTTTAGTTCCATTTCATTCTGTGCTCACAGCATCTTTTCTCATTCCTCTTCGCTCTCTTGACATGTTTTTCATCAGTAGCTGTGTTCGGCTGCTGAAATACTCATTTCTATTTGGTTCACTTGTTTCTATCCATGCTGTTTATCTTCCCCTCCTGACTAACCATGATTGACATGATGTGTATCGGGCTTGAATCTCAGTCAACAGCTCATCATAGGAGTTTGTCAACTTGCTGACTTACTTAAAAAGTATTTTTAATCTAAAATATGTGAAATTGCTGTTAAATATCCCACTTGATTGTGCTCCTGTGAATGATTGCACTCATGTAAAATTAGCTATTTTAAAAATCAATACATATTGAATACAATCATACTCATACAACAATATCAAATCTAAATGTCTTAGTAATCCTATTGAATGAGATTAATCTTAAATATATATACCTGTTTTGACATCAGCTATACATCAAACCATGGAGTGTTATCGTGCCATTTATTCATAAGAGGGGGAACTTTTTTGTTCATCTGACAAGCTGAATCTGAAATTGCTGCTGAAATGATAGCTGACATACAAACATATCTTCTGAGAATCTCTGCACCTTGTGCTACAAAGGCAGACAACCCAAACCTGTACCGGCAAACGCAGGTCTCCAGCAGTGGCAGGGAACTAAGTGACTGACGACAGCTGCTTCTTTGAAGGCTGTCTCGACTTTTGACAGCATGCAGAACTCAGATCAGGACCCAGAACACATCACCGCATCAAGGGATTATGTAAACCCGGCAAATGCGATATTTATTGGAAGAAAACTGAGCAAAAATAGCAGGCTCAAAGTGAGTATGCCACTTAGGCTGCTGCCACATGTGGGGAACCCTGGCTGGGGGCTGCAGCTATTACTGTGTGACACATATGAGTGATTATTATGAAGACAGCTTTCCTCCTCAACATGAGACTGCTCTCCATCCCTGTCACATGATGATTGATAATGTAGTAAAAGGAACCATCATCCTTCAGTGCATGTATACACACATGGATGCAAACAGGACAGTAGAAATATTAATAGCAAATTAATCTGTGGATAATTACAGTAGCTGTCCGGGTCATTAGTAGTCCTCCAGCCTGTCTCATTACCAGCCATCTCTCTCTCTCTCACTCTCTCTTTCTCTCCCCCATCTCTCAGCATGTGGTGACCTCAGCCTAGTATTCAATTAGACATTTATTTCCCCCCATCCAAAAACCCATGCACAGTACTTGGTAGAGCCACAGTTGCTCAACTACATGTATAAAACCGACTTGTACGCACACTATCTTTGGGAGGCATCTGCCCTTAGAGTACTGATAATTTAACCTGCTACCTACAGTTGTGACAAAATGTTTGTGATTACTTGCATTCCTGCATAAATGGCTCCTAAAATATGGTCTGATCATCATCTTAGGCATAGCAATAGATTTGGACAAGGTGATTTAACAAATAACGCACAAAAAAATGTACTTTTACATGTTTTTATTAAACAAATTGTTCAAACTTTAACAGCCGAAGCTGGAGCAGTGGTGTCAAACCATGTGCCATGGAAATAGTTGGAACTTGGGACATGGTCCAAAAAGCCTCCTAACCGTTGTGCAGGTCTGATCAGCAACTACAGGATAGCGGTAGCAATAGATAGAACAACAATTGCTGCTAAAGGAGGTTTAAATATTAATAAATTAAATATAAAGGCATTTTCTGTGTTTTTTGTTCATAATCAAAATGTGTTTATCCAGTTTATGACTTAGATGATGATCAGAGCATATTTAAAGAGCCATTTATACAGGAATGCAGGTAATTCAAAAGGGAAAGAAAGAAAGTTGCAAAGCTGGGGCCTAAACTTCTGAGATCTTGTATTCAAGGCATGAACAGTGTTGCAGTGCTGACCCAGCTCAGTCGCTGTGATAAGCGTGGGAGTAAATTAATGCCTTCTCTCGAGTGACAACCTTGCCCTATCATTGGATGGACACTAACTTGATCGTCAGACACTAATCCACTACCGCCACTTAGCTATTCTTTGGCAAAGTCGGAGCGATCAAAGCTGTGAAAGCTGCTCCTCTGCCTTGCATCAGTTCATTCTCATTCTAAGCAATGCATATTTCTTACTTTAACCTTTAAAATGTTAATACCGAAATGTAAATAGTTTGAAGCAATTTTCATATTGTTTTTCATACTGTTGCTAAGAGACTATCACACCTATGACTTATCTTATCAAATACCAGGAGGCAAATGCCGTGGAATGGTGGGTTTATTTACACAAGCAGGAAAAAGTGCCAATACATTTGGCCAAAGAATCACATTGTGTGAACAGGAATAACAGCACAAAGTGTTTATAAATACATAATAGTCATGCACTATTAATAGAAGAAATAAACTTAAAAAAAATAAAGTAAGAGAAGTCTTTAAACCATATATAACAATTATGAGACAAGGCAATTAAATGAATGTTAAATGTTCGCTATTCAATTTAGACTACTTTTACTGACATTGTGGTTGAAACCAATTAAGGGTGTGGTTGCTGGTACCACCCGCCAACACAGACAATATCTGTCGCCAGGAACATGCCCATCTGTTTGGCACGCCCAGGAAGTGCTGGTGAGACAGGAGGGAAATGGCTTGGTGAGAGGTTGAGCATTATTGTTCTTTGTTTTGTACATTGCAAAGTTGGAAGTCCATTCGTAATAGAGATTTATGTTGAGTGATCCTTTTTGTGAACGGCAGTTTGGGTTGGTTTAGGGGAAAACTGATGGCAAGTTGTTTCACTGTTTCCCGATGCCACTGCTCACTGTGCACCCTCAGCAAGCTGGCAGGGAAACCAGCCTCAGTTGATTGGGAGAGGGTTGTTAGAGAAGAGAGTCAGTTGCAGGGAGGAGTGACATTGGGCCCAGTGTCACAGAGACTATAGGATTTTCAGTAGTCCTTTTTGAACTGTGCGTGTCTGAAATGCTTGTGCTTATTTCCTGTTCACTTGAAATCACCGCAAAGGAAATAAAAAGGAAATAAAACAACAACCTGAGATTTGATTCATAGAACGCTAGGCAGCTAAGATAGTGTAAGACCAGTTAGAAGTTTTTGCAACAGATCTGATGTAAGTTCAGTCATAACATTTCAACTGCCCAAAATATAGTATGGAGTATTCCTTTCAAAATTGCCACTGCTGAGTATTGTGTTGTGTTAAGCGATCTGTCTGAAGTGTCTGAAGCCAGCATATGCAGTACACCAAGAAGCAGTAAATGCAGGGAATCTGCAATAATAGCACACAAATAATTATATACTGTAATTGTTTATTTGACAAAACTGCTTTATTTGACAAGAACTCATATCCCAGTGTGCAAAAATATGTCAACTCCTTCATTCAATAACATGTGGCACCTCCTTTAGCAGCAATGACTTGGAGTAAACGTCTCCTATAGCCACGGATCAGTTTCTGGCATCTTCCATTGTCTCCCACTCCTCCTTACAGAACCAGGAGGTGAGGTTTGAGGTCGTCTCATATGAACAGTCGAGCATCTCAATTGGAACACTAAACTTCTTCTTGCTGAACCATTCTTTCTTTGGTAGATTTGCCTGAGTGCTGAGGATCATCATCTTGTTGAAGAGCCACTTTCAGCCTAGCTTCAGCTCTCAGACTGACTCCCTCAGAAAAGAGAGAGTTCTCTTAATGATGTTGAGTCGTCCAGATTCAGAGGGAGAAAAACAGTCCCAGACCATGACACTCCCACCACGCTTGATGGTGGGCATTTTTGCTTGCGACAAAACGGATTTTGAACTCATCTGTCCAGAGAACAGACAGGCAGCGCTGTTCTTTTTAGACAGTAGAGGCTTCTTCCTAACTACTCTAACTACTAGATCCTATATTTCAGTTAAGGATAAGGATTGCATGGTAAAAACGAATACATTCTAAATAACCCACCCCACACACACACACACACACACACACACACTCACCCTCTCAGTGAGGACTGTATTATGGGAAATGCAGTTTTCAGTTCCTCTGTAGACTGTTAAGATGGCAAGGCTATAATGCATGCTGTTGTTAGCCTGTTTTCCTGAGCGGTCCCTATGTGACTCTTGCTCTCGGCAGGCAGAGTGTTGAGATGAGTCTCTGGGGAATTGGGGCAGATCTGAGTAGCTGCAGAGCGTCAATCACACTGTTGAATCAGCAGCACATTCCCCGCCTGGTGCCTCCGGCCTGTCAAGGTGTCTCCCCCTAAAGCCTGACTGCAAATCCACATATCTTGCCTGGGATACAGCAGGAAATGGCTAGCCTAGATTTATTTCCTTCCTCTCGTCTGCTGTTTTGGAATTTGGTTTCCGTTCCGAGGTTGCCACTGAGAAGAAAGATGACAGCAGCACAGGTGCCAGCTGAGGTGAATAGTGTATCTGATGTATCCCTTTTTGTACTTCTAACCTCACCATCTGACCCCACCATGCAGCAACTTTAGTTATTGCAAGCATAACAGAGAGGAGGTGAAGTTCAGCATCCTCAGATGCCACTCTGAAAGAGACAAGTTGCTCTTTCTTACAAAAAAAG
Source organism: Hoplostethus mediterraneus (assembly GCA_034670385.1). Taxonomy (NCBI): domain Eukaryota; kingdom Metazoa; phylum Chordata; class Actinopteri; order Trachichthyiformes; family Trachichthyidae; genus Hoplostethus; species Hoplostethus mediterraneus. Next base: position 2,368,399 of record JAXDDW010000034.1, on the reverse strand, counting down.
GAGCGTTGTGGAAAAGAAACGTCTTCATATTTCTTAACAGAAAATGTATTTTCAACTTGAAGAATTCTTGAAGAATTGTATACCCTCTTCATGATTTTACTTCTGTCCATGTTATTCCAGCAATGTGATTGTGTGTCATAAAGAATGAGCTTCCTTTGCATGATGGCACAGCAGTGATTCATATTGCTTTAAGGCAGGTTAACAGGCTAGGCTGTAGGATTGTAGGTCTTGACCTTTTAAGATAAATGGTCTCAAATTAATGCAATAGATATCTTCCCATGAGTGGTCAAGTTCATGCAGGCCTTGACCTTGTCTTCTGAACAAATGTCCTGCACTTTGATGATTTAATAAGGTTCCTTGTCTGGTGCCTACCTGCACTGCATGTCCACCATGGAAAATGCCAGAATGGCATATAGGACCTTTCCAAGGTCACATATAGAAGCCAGACTTTCCTTTTATCTTTTCTGACAATCCCTGCAATTCCATCCAGTTTGACAGAAGAATAGAAAAGCTCTTTTTATTCAAGATTTTCCCTTTGTTATGTACTGATAAAACCATAAAGCCTAATATAACTAAATTTGAGGTTTTCTCACTTGTTCTAGCACGTTTTATGCTCCGTAACCTATTGGGATTTTTGGTAACATTGCCAGTTGGCTATCGAATTACCATCTAAACGCTCACTCACTTACACGATGGATCAGATTTTTAATTCTCCAGTCCTTAATTATATTCTGTATAATTCTACAAAAAGTATTTATATTGTTTTGATATCAAGTAAAACCATAACAGTGTTGGCTACCTGTGGAAATGCAACACCAAACCAACACTAGGCTATATTGGCAACACCACAACAGTGAACGCTACTAGGGATATATGATACATTCAGCTCAAGGTTTGATACATTATACTGAGTTTACAGTTCAATATTATCAGGATAATTTCAGCACAATCTGAATGAGGTCAATTATGTTACATTTAAAACTTTTAAAGACCTTTTTAATGCCCGTTCAAATTAACTGTAGGACCAATTTCATCCCCAACTAAGCCTGAAAGAGAAGAATAAAACGACAAGCACGTAATTAATGCATCAATCTGCAACCAGACTGGTGCAGGTACTCAGGGATTTATTATATCCCTAAGCGCTGCTGATCAGAGGGTCTGCTCCATCAAGTCTATCCTGGCTGGTGTAGTGGTGTTACTGTAAATTGCATTACTACTGCTGATCAACATTTAACAGGATTTACTTTATGCAGTTGATGTTTTTTTGATGGGATTTATTAAAACTGACTACTATAATTAATGGCGTTAATGCTATTAGTCTATTATATTACAATTGCGGAACTGACAATACTGCAATTAATGGTAGTGATGAAATTTGAATCATTCAGACAAAGTTCATCCTATAGGCAGACTAACTGACCACATATCAAGTTTCAGTGTAGCGACGGGTCCTGGAATATCTCTTTTTCAGTCGTGAAGTTGCACATTGTTACATTACATCGTCTGGTGGTGACGTTGGGTGAGAGAGCTCTTGTGCAAGTCAATGCTCTTTACTTAAACATGTCTAGTCAAAATCCATAGACATTCTTGCTAAAGCAATTCATTTAATCTCATCACACTGTGAATGATGTTTATTTTAGTGGTGTTGGCCCAGTAGGGAAGTCAGGAGGGAGGTAATTAGCTCAAACTAAAAGAGATATTCTGTATAGCATGGAGAGAAACACAATCCTGCTATTGTTTCTGCTTCATCAGCCTCTGTCAGTCTTTCTCCTCACTATCTGTCTGCCTGTCTTCCTTTTTGACAAATTACCTGTCTGTCTGTATAGAGTGATGGGCTGTTCTGTCTGTATATCTCTCTGCTTTTCATTATACCCTCTTGCCTGCCAGCATTGTCTCTCAACAGACAGTGCTTTACTTCTGCACTGAAACATTTTTATCTATGGTAACAATGTGATTAAGAGTCTAGCTCTCTCCTGAGAGCCAGCCGTTATCACTAAATCAGTCATTGGGTGTAAAGTTATGCCAGTGTGTTTCCTTGGTTGTACCAACAAGAATGTCTATGTCTACCATGACAGTATGTGCTGTATGCTGCGTTAGAAAGGTGGACAAATGCTTCCCTGCGTTTTGGAAAGATGGAACGACAAGATCAGCCTGAGTGGACTTTGGTATCTTAACAATTCCTCTTTCAGTTTGTTTTGTTGAGGTGGATAGACTATAGAACTGAGGAGCATAGTAGTCTGCATTTTAGCCTCCATTGGACAGCTGACAGAGAGACAGAAAAGACCAGGGGAGAGAGAGGGGGAATGACATGCGACAAAGGTCCGACGCTGGATTTGAACCCGGGACGTTAAAGTCACTTGGCGAGTGACCAGGAGACCCCAATGTCACATATTTTAGACTGGTTTGATAATTGGCCTTGCTTAATTTATTTCATTGGAAATATTTGGATGGATTTAATTGGAGCGCTGTGGAAGGAGTTGGGGCCTCTGAGGAAATATTTCATCGATCAAAAAAGACAAGTTTCTCATGCTCATCCAAATACTTTAAATACTGCTTTTTCGGCGAGATTACTGATGTGAAAAGTTTTTTCCTGCTGTAATGCAGGCCCATAGGCCCTTTGGCAATTCCTCCCTGCACACAGTTAACAGTGGTCATTACTGTTTCTGGCTCTATCTGTCTGCATCTCTCTTCCTCTGTCTTCTTTCCTTCCCCCTGTCACTTTTCCACTTTTCCTTATCCTCACGATGGAAACAAACAAAAATCACTCCGCTGTTTTTAGCTTTGGGATTTCTCTGGCTTATACAATATTGACAGGTGTCAATCTTCTTTAGGCACAGCCAGTTCTTGTGAACCAGTTCTGCTCATCTTCCAGACAGGCATAATATAATTTGCCGATATGCATCTAACCCAGCAAGAAGATTTCATGCATTTCCAAGTATAGCAGAAGACATGGCTGCCCTGCATAACTACCCCCAAACTAGCGCACCAAACAACTCAATTACTAAACACATCACATTTGTCACAGAGATTAGAAACATCGCCTTGCACGCTCTGTGAAACATCAAAAGAAACGATCAGTGACACACTTATGTCATTTTCTTAATTCTTGTCATTTGAATCTGATTCTGAAAATGCAGATTTACCTGGTTTGAAATCCTCTCAGTGGTTGAGAACGTAGAGCTACACTACAGATGTAATGCAAACCGCTGTCCTTATTCTCATTTACTCTGTGCTCATCCATCACTTTGTGTGTCTCTCTTTCTCACACACACACACACACACACACACACACACACACACAGCTGCATGGTTGATTAAGTGGAGAATAATTGGTCGCTTGCATGCCTGCTTGTTTTATTGCTGTGAAGTGACAGTGCTCAATGGTACGCCAATTTCAAATGAAATGGTGCGCTGATCGGTTAGCAAAATGTCTTAACAGCTGCGCTCTTTATGGCCTGAATTATGTTGCCTTGCCACTCAACGATAGACATCTCAGTTATTGCTTTGCGAGATGCCGGTGTGAGACTAGATGAAATGTTGTTGCCGATAAGGCGGCGCATGTGAGAGGCCGCGCTAATGCAGCATCCCCTCACATTGATGAAACACAGTGATGTAGCACTTTCAACCGGCTGCAGTAAAGAAGATGTTATTGCGTTTCGGCTCAGTGGCAGCGTGTGGCTTGGCATCCTCCAACGGCTACAGAGGGTGTTGCACTGAACCTCATTACCCTAAAGACCCGAGGAAGATGAGGGAGTAAAAGTGCTCCACATTTAGGAACAAACTGCCTCTAAACAATCAGAGTGGGAGAGGACTTGAATGCAGTTTCTACAAGATGGTGATGACTGAAGACTGCATTTAATGAACAGAAAAAGAGGAAAAATGTGTTACAGCATAGTTTGCCCAATGTAGCCATAATTTCCTTTCCGCGGCAGAACGCCTGCTGCCTCTGCGCTCTCACATGGTCTGAATGCACTTAGCTGCTGAGAGAAATGAGAAAGTTCTGACAGGAACGGAGGGAGGTCGGACAGCTGGAAACAAAGAAATGCATTGACTTTTTGTTTTTTTGTTTTTTTCTTCCCCAGATGGAAACAACAATGAATTATTCTCCCCCCCTTGCAAATGAAAATGTGAAAATGCACCTTTTCTCAATCAAAGAGGGGCATGAGGGGCAACTTGAAATTAATTGATTTTCCAGCTCTTTGACTTCATTCTGACAACAGCCCCGTGTCATGCATCCAGATCTGCTGGACGTGACTCAACTTCATATACAAGATTATTCTGCAGATGACTCATGCATGTACACATATTTTACATGGCATTTCAGGCATTTAGCCGGAGCTCTTTTCCAGGGGGACTCACAATGAGGGCAGTAGTAGTAGAATAAGCTTCATTTCCTAGCTCAACAAAATTACATCTAACAAAAGAATGAGTGCCAAGGTCAAGGATTATAATATTCCTGCGATCATAGAATTATGTAAGAGCGGTGCTAGTAGTGCTAGTGAAATAAATAGTATAAGAGCTAAGGAGAGAGATGGAAGAGATTTACACACACACATTCACACACACCTGAAATGACGTTCTCTGAGCTTTAATTAGGCATGATGTATCCTGTTAATTGTATTATAGCGACAACAATCTTTTGACTATCTTCAAAGTGCATAGCGTTTGATCCTTGTGTGACCCTCTTTCCCCTCTGCATCTCACCCCAATGCAAACAGAGGGGCCACAAGGTTAATGGAAACTTGATGGGTTTTTCACACTATATAAAGCAGCTGTCTTCCTGGAAGCAGGATCAAACACCTGGTGTGATCCCTTTTTCCATGCTCGGTCACTGTCCACATTTCTAGTATGGGCTAGACTAAGTTTGTAGTCAGCCAGTCCTGAGCAGGTGGGTGTACAATGCTTAGAGATCAGGAGAAGGACTGGCCCTGAACCTTCAAAATGCCTCCTTATATTTATGGCCATTGACAGGGTGACAGGCATGACAGCACATGAGGACATGCAGGATGTCTCCTGGCTAAACCACAAAGAAACACAGCAGGCATTTTTTTTGGTTTGGTAAGATTTAGAGGAAATGACAGCTTTTGGTGGAGTCAGAGGAAGTAAGTGAAACAGCACAGACAAAAATGACAGCACTGTCAGAGACGCGTGCATCTGAGTGTCCGCCATGGGAAGGAAGGTGCGCCGGGGTCTTCACACTTTGTAAAATCCCTCCGCTCTCTGCTGGTTTTCTCCCGGCTCGGCTGGCCTGTCGGGTTGAATGAGTGTGACATTAATGTGATCCAACAGGGCCACAGATATGCAGGGGGCCTCTGAGAATGATGGGATTGGTCAGAGACTCCGGTGGAACATTCCAAGGAGGCTGGCGCAGAGATCCTATTGGTTGGGAGAACACTTCAGATGTGAGGGGGATGTCATTTTGCAGGAGCGGGATTAATGGTGACACTGACATTGACATGTAAGTAGTGCTAGATAGACAAAGCACTCTGCGCTCATCCAAAGGTGGCAGAAAGGATCTATTTGGTCTTGTCTTACGTCTCAATTGTACTCTCAACCAAGGCCCTTAAACAGCCTACATGGCCTCTATCGCAGCTATTGTTTGTTTGATAAACCTCTGCTGATGTTGACAAACATGTAAACAAACAAATTATAGAGATAAACAGTGAGCAAATATGACCTCATTACCCTACCTGAGTTACGGATTCATCTATATTCATCATTTAGAGATATGAGAGAGGGAACAGGGAGAAGAGAAACCAGTCTGGGAAGAAGAGAAAGCAGGTGAAGGAATCCACAGTCCTAATTGCCAAATGATGTAGGGACTGAAATGCTTGTTTCATCATTTGGTTTTGAACTAAGACGTGTGAGAATGATGACATGATTTGTTTTATCTGTGAAAGCACAATTGTTTGAGGGCACTTGTTCCCCCACTCTAATCAGTCAGTGTGTGTGTTCATGTGTGTGTGTCTCCATGTAAAAAGCGCCATTTGTTTGTGGTGGATGCATTTTAAAAGACTGATCTTCATCATTCTGGCTATGATGGTGCTTATTTTTCACCCATCAAATTGCAATGCACCTGGGCGGTGATTTGCTTACATCAAATAAAAATACTGGATAATAAAGTTCTCAAGAATCCATCGCTGACTAATCCCAGATGAATATTTTAAAATCTGCCCTCTGAGGGGGAAAACAATGTGTATTATTCTCTTGCATCTGTAATAGAACAGTTGGCAGGCGAGAGAACCAGACATGCAATGTTACTTGGTTTGACAGGATCAGTCTAACTGCTGACAAGCCATGCCATTGCAATCCCAATATGACGCCACGTTCACAATTGACTGTGTTGTGAAGTCCATTCATTCCTACAGGAGACAATTTTGATGGACCCGCAATGCAAAGCCCCCCCTTTGGCCCCCTTGTGGCCCCTAAGCCATTTTTAAAAATTGAATACAATAAATACAATACAATACAATAAAATATCTTACAGTGGAAAACTTACTTTCCATTTTTTTAATATTTCACTCTAGATTCACCACTAAATTCTAAATTCTAAAAAAATTATAATAATAACTTTATGAATGTATTTGTATAGTACTTCAAAAAAGAGAGTTACAAAGTGCTTCACAGGAGTAAAAAACAGAACGGGATAAAGAGATGAAGCAAGTTTTAAAAAGAGATTTATTAGATGTGACTAGCCTGATCTCCTCGGGCAGGTTGTTCCAGAGTGTAGGGGCCCTGATGGCAAAAGCTTGGTCGCCCTTAGTCTTTAATTTTGCTTGAGGAACAACCAGAAAGGCTCTGACTCAGGCTGCGACTACGCACAAAAGGGGTTAAAAACTCTTAAAATCAATCCTAAATCGGACTGGAAGTGAAGTGAAGGACAGACTGCTGAATCAGGGGTACTATCATCTCTCTTTTTGGTGCTTGTGAGGAGTCTGGCTGCATTATTCTGGACTAATTGGAGTCTAGTAAGATTGTGCTGGCTTAAGCAAGTGTAATGAATTACTGTAGGCGAGATGTGATACAGGCAAGAAGCTTCTTGTTTGAAAAAGATGGTCCGATCCTCTCTCTCTCTCTCTCTCTCTCTCTCTCTCTCTCTCTCTCTCTCTCTCTCTCTCTCTCTCTCTCTCTCTCTCTCTCTGACACATGAGAATACATTGTAGTATAAAGTGGAGTGATGGGTATTGTTTTTTAATCAAGGTCATAGCGCATTGTGAGACAGTCCCTTATTATTGTCTGTAACAATACGGGCCAGGCATTGAAAAGTGCAGGTTTGCATGGGTCAGAGGCTTTGCAGAACAGTGCCAAAACACAGAATGGAAATGTTTTAATTTCTAGCCTGCCCTTGACGGCATTGATAACGATGGGCTTGCAGTCGTTGTGTCATTGTTCATCATCATCATCATCATCAGTCAGAAAGTCCTTGCAAACCTGGGTGTGGACAGTCAGACTGCAGGCAGAATTGGGATATTTGGGAGTCCACAAATTGGGCAACAGTACTGAGATGTGTGGTTTTGCAGATTGGAGGTGAGTTCACAACCCCCCAAACCACTCATGTTCTCATGGGAAGAGGGTCCATAATAGGCTGGTCGGCCTTGGCCAGGCACAGAAGTCTTGAGGCTTGTTCGTACTGTAGCTTGACTTGTTCTCTCTCTCGATGCATCACGATCAATAAACCTCCTTAAAAATGGTCATGGTGTGCCTGCTCTTCGGACTTCAAGAATTCACAACATTCCCATGACAGAAAACTGGTCGGCGGCTGCCAAAAGCTCCTCCACACAGAAGTCTTTGTTGGAATATTTGTTGTGGCATAGTTGTTGATAAAATGCACCGGAGATGCTGGAGACCTGCTCCTCGGTGGGATCAGGATGAAGAGTATACCAGGCCATTATGATTGTTTGGTTTAGATCAGCTCACTACCTCCTCCCTCCTGTGTACAAACACCTGTGTACAAGTACTGCATGTCTAGTTATTGCTTAAACTTGAATTAGTGAACCGTAATGTAATTCACATTTATATTGAAATTCCCTTATTTCAGTCGTTTCACAGCAGCGAGATGGCTGTGTTCACGATTACCTACAACAAGGCAAAGGTAAGGCAAAAGGATGTTGAGAGTCTGAGGACAAGCTTGTACAGGAACAATGTTGTTTTGTTGTGTGTGTGTGTGTGAGGATAAAACTGTCTTCAACTCACCCCTGTCAGATCTTTATATACCCTGCGATGTTCTGTGTGTGTGTGCTTCCACTCTTGTCTATCTTTTTGTCTTCCTGCAGTGTAAGATTGAAGGATAAGGAGCACAGCTTCACTCTGCTATTGTAACACAGTTCAACCTGTAGCTTGAACAAAAGACAGCGCCACTGCCCTGTCGCAGTGGACTTTTTTTTTTTCTTGAAAAAAATGCTTCACATATTTCATGCTTCACATATTTCAATTCAGTGTGCCAAGGTGCCAGAACTGCACTACTATACTACCATACTTGCTACTATACTCTTAAAAGTATCAGAATTAGTTTTAATTTTTGCTATCTATTGTTCTGTGTGAGTTGGTGTCACAAACAGCGACTCTCTCCTCAAGATACTGGCCAGAGAGCCCAGGCTGGGATGACACAACAACTGGAGCTACTGGACTGACAAGACATTTGAGATAAAACCACCACATAAGCTTTATTTTATGGTGGTGACAATTGTTGTGAATGAGAGAAAATGTAAATATACTTCGGAAAAATTAGACCATAGAAATAACGTGTGAAATCTGATTTACTGTGGCTATTCCCTTTAAGCAAAATTAAAAGTTTCCTAGTTGCCTAGTTGTATTGTGAAAGTTAGGCTCCCTCTTTAACAGTTCATTGATTTGATGGAAGATCGCCATTTAACATCTAGCACTTTTGTCCGTAATTGCCTCTTCAGAGGATATAATTGTAGTAAGGCCAACTCGTTCCGTTTGGCCGGTGCAGGCAGAGAGAGGCAGCGATCAGTGAGCTTTTCAGACTGTATAAGTTTCAGACATACCAACAGCGGGAGTACGTCTGTTTGCTCAAGGCCTATGTGCACATGCAGCTCTCCTGTCCTTCATGCCGGTAATAGACTTAGATAGCTTAGATGAGTGGAGATTGTTCAAGGGCCAGTGGTCAATGCGGGATGATGGGGGAAGGTAGATCGAGAGAGACAGAGAGAGAGAATGAGAGAGAGAGAGAGAGAGAGCGATGGGCTTGGAGTTGAAAGGTTGAGGGAGCTTGACTGAATCCTGAGCAGATGGAACTGCGTCGCTTTGGGCGCTGGCTCTGTGTGAGCGTGTTTATCTGCGCTTGTGTCTGTCGGAGCACATATGGTAGCGCCTGCGTGCGACTATCATTCGCAATGATGCATACATCATACTGCATGGGTGAATGTATGATTGCTTGCGTGCCATGCATATGATGCTGGTAACACATGATAAGAGTGAATAAATGTTTTGAATGGATGAAAGACATTTGTGAATTATTACAAGCTCTGCCACCAGGATGTTTCCTCTTTTCTTGGCTCGTTACTGGAATACACATTAGGAAAGCACAGTATAAGAGCAGTGCTGAGAGAGCATGCTGCTGTAGTGTTATTCTACCTGACTTTGCATATTTAGTATAAATCCACTGTCTAACCCCCGACTAATCTAGCTGATTTATCACTGCTGTAAAGTAGGAGGAGGGCTGCTTGTTTGTAAACTAGAACATCACCATATTGACAACAACAATGAAAAAAATGTAATATGCATTATTTTTTGCTGAATATTGCAATTGCAGTATTAATTGCAATACATGTGGGTGCAGCTTTTTCTGCATCATTTCTATTTCTGTGCTAAAATGGCAAACATAGTGTATGGGTGGGGGGGAATTAATGCTGATGCTTAGGATTTGCTCAGTTTGATTCGAATGAGAGATTTTTTTCGAACATGATTTGTTAGTTACTCTGTACAGCAGGATGGGCTTGGCACAGCACCGGGGTATCTCATTTACGAAGCTGTGTGACACGTTTTTCCCTCTAAAAATGTCCTGCCACTTTCAATTTCATGTTGTGCTAGTGAATAATGTCATGATTCATGCTGAAATGCTCCGTATGCATTTGTGAGAATGCAGGCATGTTTCATTAAGTTGTTCCTATTAACAACTTAACAACTATTCACCTAACTGGTAGTGGCAAATTGGTAGCAGAGAGTAGGACAAGAACAACGCGATGCATGGGATAGTTGATAATACTGGAACAGCAACAAGTGAACCAATGCAAATATAAAATACTGTGCCTGACACTCCAACTCCATGTTCTTACTGCTGACACTGATGAGAGGCATTTAATTGGTTGCAGAGAGGTCACTATACAGTATAATGAGTAGAATGGAGGAATTGTCTAATATTATTATAAGTCAAGAGGATCCAATCTGTAAAAGAGGAATCATCTTACCAACCAAGGACTTACCGGCTTAATCTTTTACAAAGTACAATAATTTGTTTTAATTCATTGCTGTCAATCATTATGTAAGCTTAGGTGTCACATTTTAATAGTACTAGGGTGGTTTGAGCAGTTCAGTTTGTCCCTTGACTCCCTCGACTCAGAAGCTGATGCATGATGGGACAGCAGGGTGTGTGATAGGGCTTCCCGCTGATCCCTGCCAGCCCGTCAACAGATTGCCGGCAGATTTGTGCGTGTTGTTGCTCTGCCTGGGAGAAATATTGTGGGTGGGAGGAGTAAATGGAGGCTGCTTATGCTGCAGCCCTGCCAGACGCTGCCATCGTGTAGCGACAGTAGCCTGGCCAAACCTCCTGAGTACCTGGGCAGATCCCAGACCTTTCACTAATGATGACTGACAAGTGGTGAGGGCTCTGGACAGGACCTGTCCATCAGCTGCTCCACTGGACTGGAAGAGATTGGTCTAGTGTGCTCTGCTTTATTCCAGATGTTTCAGACAGGGTGTCAGACAGCGTGGTTGTGTTCTCGTTTTTTTTTTTCTTGGTCATGTTTTTTGAATAAGCAGAACACAGAGCAGCTCCCATACACTTTCACATATCTTCCCCCCCCCCCTGCTGTGTCTGCTGCTCATCACTGACCCCCACTGTTTGAGGTCTTCAACTGTTCTCGCACAGTCAGCAACCTGCAAACCAAGAGCTGCACCGAGTTGAATTGAATCCATTAACCTTGTTCTATTCGCAGTGAAAGATAGATCCTCCATGCCTCTACCGAAACAGCAGGTGGAATCTGACAGACGCTCAACCAGACTTAGCTGCTGCTGCTAGACCTGGCACCGAGTGTATGGGGTTAGCCACCACTCTGTGCCAGGCAGGAGCAGGCATCTACCAAATAAATGTTTTCTGATTAGCTGCACTCGTTAAGTAATGGTTCTGTATACTGCCATAGAAGACGTTTATTTGACTTGCACAATACCAGAACCTTTCTTGATGCCATAAATAACTTAAAAAGGATATCTGGCTGATTGCTTGTAGACATGGTGCTATTATGTGTTATTCCAAAATGTTAAAATGGCCCTTTTTTGAATGATAAGGACATCTTTCCTCTGATTTGTCTTGTTTTTATCTTTAAAAACAAGACAAATCCTGGGCTGGGCTGCTGATGGATCAGCATATGATAAGCACTGTTACTCACTGACTGCATTAGCTGGGTGAGTCACAGTATTGAGCTGTGCAAATAGGCTTCAGCTGTACCAGGGTCCATGGTGTATGTAGAGTCGGTTTGCTGGTGACTCAACAGAAAGAGTACAAATGGGGTTCAAGCCTAGGTCATCAGTGGCTAACTTCTAAAGACAGATGCTTGATAGGCTAAATCCCAATAGTGATTTTCAACAAAATCTATCACTCTATAGGGAGCCGAAGCGGACGTTAACCAAGACCGCCCACTGGTTTTCTAGGGGCTAGGTGGCTATTTGATTGTCTATCAGCCTGACCCAGTTAGGCCTGTAAAGTCCTTTGAGGCTTGATTGTGATTAAGGGCTGTATAAATAAACTTGACTTGCGGATGTTTGTGTAGACAGCACACACATGCACATGCTGCATGTCCGTGCAAAGTAAGATGTGGCTTTAACTGCTTTCTATAGCTTTAGCCTCTCTGTGTCCTTAATCTTTGCCCTCTGGGTATATGTGTGTGTGTGTGTGTGTGTGTGTGTGAGATATGAATTTCTGAGGAAGCCTTGGAAGCGCTGACAGAAATTCATGATGGCCTGGCAGCCCTGCGCTGACTAGCCCATCTTTTTGTGACACCGGTAATTCGGCCCCCACTGCTCCATGCTGGTGTCTGCTAAGCGGCGTATTAGCTGGCTGCTAGCAGCTGGGGAACACAATACAGAGTCTGAGCCCTGTCTGTCTGTCTGTGTGTCTGAACCCGTGCCCAGCCATTTATAGTCCAGGCACATGGACCACAGGTAGCAGGTTGCCATACTGAGACTCGCTGCCCTTTACCCTGTTTCAACATAAAACATCTTTCTCTGGCATCTGTCCGGACCAGCCGGTTCAACATGCGGTGTGGAGCAATGTCAATCTCAAGCAACAGGAGGAGGGACCCAACCTGACCCAGCCTGACCCAAACCCCCAGCAAGCCGGCTTACTTCTGATGCCAGTACCTGTCACTTTTGTAACAAAGTTGCAGTTCCACAGCCGGCCAGTAGGTGATGGTGCAGTAAGACCTCTCTCGCCATATATAAGAAGTGATATTTGAGTTGATGTTATTACTGATCAAGATTCAGTCACAAGTCAGTGTTGCATAGCTGGAGCATTTCAATCATCCTTCCAGTTAAATGACTCCAACTCTGCCGTGAACCAGGAGGTTCCAAGTTATACGGACACTGATTTGTTATTTTCTTGCTTTTGATCATAAGTCTACTAAGGATACTGAAAGCACAACATTGTCAGCTTCAATCCAAAATGATTGCTATATTGATCTTTGAAAGCCCATATTTTTCGAACTCTGGTGAACTGTTGGTCATTGGAGAAGTTGGCTGTGAAGTGCTCTGCTCAGGGGCACTTTTGATCATGTGGGTGCCCATTACAAAAGGGCTTGAAATCAAGAGATTGTTATAAAAATGTCTGTTTTTATGAAGCGCCACTGCTGGCCCCGGGCTTCTGTCATCAGTAAGAGAAGTTCATAATCTATAAACACAAACAAAGACATCATTTCAAGACTGAAGTAACACAAAGTGCCTGATTGGAATCAATTCTGTGATTTGAGCCACAGCCAGACTGATCACTCCTTCCCTGACATCCCCCATTGACTCATTGTGCATTGTGTTCATGTGGTGTTGAGGCTTGATTAACAGCTCAACTTTTCTTTGAGGGCTGTTTTGTACCCCTATGCACGCTGGAACCACCCAACACAAGTGCACAGTGACACATTTTACTTCACACAGCATAAGAACGCATACTGCCGAGCAGAACGGAGTGGTTAAAGGAACATCCAACCCCCGCCCGACGTAGGAGGTTTCATTCTGTACACATATTTTCTCCTGTGTTCTCCACTTTATTCTGCAAAGACCTCCGGCGATGGCGCGCTATTCATAGTTGTCTAGAGTGGTGCCATGTTGCCCTAGCAGAGAAGTAAGAGAGCATTAGTGGTGTTCAGAGCTTCAGCTGATATCACCTTAGCATGCCTCATTAAGCCTGTGTACTACTGTAGTTAACATCGAGGGACACAGCAGCACAGCTGTGGAGGTGATGAGCTGGTTGTTGCTGCTGCCCTTCTTTTACCTTTTTCTTTCTCGACTTTGCACCCAAGAGCGAGTGTCTTTTCTTTTTTTTTAAGCCGAGGATTAGATTAAAGTACTCTCAGAATCAATGTGCTTGTCTGTTTATTGAATAGCGGAGTGCCTTCTATTTCCCCTGAGCCACCTGCGTTGATACTCATGTTTAGCCAAGGAGGGAGAGAAGGAGAAGGATAGAGGAGAGGAGGAAAAGGAAAGGAACTTGGAGAACTTGTGAGTTTGATTGAGTTTGCCAGGTGATTGCTTTCCAACACCCACAACAACAAAACAACAACGGGCTCAGAGATATGATTCATGGTTTTGGCCTTGGACCTAAACGGTGTATGCTGCTGCTGACACGACTTGTTTGTTGTCACTGGATACAGTGGTGCAAGGGACGGCTAAGCTGGACTGTCGACACCTCGGTACTCTCAATGTGACTGATGTCTGAACAGCTCAGTAGACTCCTCGCAAAAATACTGTTAATTATTGAGAACAGAGGAAGAATAAACAACGCAGAACCTGAACCAATTATATTACAGCGATTAGGGGATTAGGTAATTCAGTCTCCAAGGCAGAAACTATTACAGTCCCAAATAGTGCCATGTAGCGCTCTCTCTAAACTGAGCTTTGACAGATGTTTACCTTCAGTGGGTTCGAAAAATAGAACCATCATTTCTGCACATTCACACATGTCATCTATTGCAAATTACGCTTTATCTTCCATGAGGAGGAATGCCTCACATGCCCAGAAGGCCTTCTGCCAGCTGAGGTGCTACAGTTAAAAAAAAAAAGAAGAAAAAAAAGCCAATCTTATAATTGTCTCCAATTTGACAGCAAATGCTGCAGAGAGCTCCGAGCAGCGGGTGGGTTCCTCTGCAATGGCAGGTTAGTGAACTCCACAGTGCACGGTGAAAACAAAGTGTACTGAAATCCCAAAATTGGAGGGAGTCAATACTCCGGTCCTCGCAAGCCGCGGTGAATGCTTTGATACACAAAATTAAACGCTTCAAATTTGCCACTTGCCAGAGAATTCAAGTTGATCAAGTGTCTTCGCTGAGCGCAGGTGGCTAAATAAAGGGCTGCCCAAGCAATTTAAAAGCTATTTTATGTTTAATTCAAATGGTGCCTTCAAGGTACCATTCATAACCTAGTTGAATCCATATTTCTTTCATCAGGAAGAAGTTTAGAAGGCATTTACCAGTAGACAGGTTCTGGTAACTATCCTCTGTGCTATTTTGAGTTATGGCAGTGAGTTAGTATTTCAGGCTGCTCGGCTGTCTGCTCAGTGACAGGGAGATGGATATGTGTTGCTGGATTTCACCAGACTGACGTGACTGACTTCTCAAGAAGTACTCCACTACTTCACACTATGAAACACCACTTCTTTCCTTGGTGCAATTTAAGGCCCCTTAATGTTGTTGCTTGTTTCTTTCCACTTCTGCTCTACTTCTAGTGATGTGTGTTTTAATTCTAGTGATGTTCTAGTCATGTGCTCTCCTGATTCACGTCCACGCCAAGGTTGACCGCAATCAATAGGCTGTAAAATGGGGTTTAGTTTTCTAATGAACAGCAAAGAAGGGAAAGACAGGTAACAGCATAGTCTGAACGGGAATGAGGGGCAATGTGCTTTTGTAAAAAGACTAAATCTATTGCCAGGAAAAAAAGGACAAGACGTCCATGGCTCATCAATATAGATTTTAAAAAAATCTATTTTAATTCATTTCATTCTTTCAGTCCTCATTCATCACCTGGGTTGTAGGTCTACAACAGTAGTTTTTTTGTGGTGCCAGATGCAATCAGTGTAGTTGGGATGTTGTCTGGGCTGTCATGGCATCATATTGATTTGAAATAAGAAGGAATTTGTAGTGTCTTAAGTTGGAAATTGCATCAGGCAAGCCAAACTGTCATCTAACCATTCTCCCTGCGCTATAATCAACTTAGACACCATTGGTGTGTTTTGGAAAGGCGCCTGCTGTAACAAAGTAACACAGGAACAATCTGAGGTGAGGCACATTGGTGCAAGTGCATCACGGCAAGGAGCTTGAAGGCTAATGAAGGCTAAAACCTATTACATCTATTACTTGTAATCCTGCTTCATCTGAGTGAATTACCCAACGTGTTACAGTCTTTCAGTGGCTTCTGCTATTTTTGTTGCGGTAAGAGATTTAACCAACTGATGGATTTAATTGAACCAAAGTACACAGTTCCAGGCATGATGGAAAGTGCTGTCAGCTATAACTTTCTGCATTTCTATTTTTAGACTACTCTTTTAATATCTTGCTGGGGATCTTGCATTTCTGGGTCCATTTTGTTGGTGCATATTTCTTATTCCTGTAGATAACTCAGCTATTGTAGACAATGTGATGAAACATCAGCGGTAAAAGGTTTTGGTGTCAGTCAGTCAGAATCAAAGAGCAAGGACTTCTTCCAGACTCACCATTTTGTACTGACGTTAATCATACAGGGATAAATCCATCGTAGAAGAAGAAGGAGACATCAATTTCCACGGTAGCCTCAGTTTACCAGAAGGCAATGCAGCCACAAGACAGTTTTGAGTAAGCGATCATCAACACCAGTGTTCACTGGCTAGCTGTATTTACATGCTAATATGCTCACCTTTGATTGAAAGCAACAACTTCAGGTATATTCTCTGTTGGTTGTCAAAAGGGATTCTGGGAAATGTAGGAAATCATAACTGAAGTAGAGGTAGATGAGGCAGGGCAGAGTATCAGCAGGTGGGTTTTCCTTTAACTGTCTGTGAGTTTCCAGCCTTACAACATTGCATGACCCTAGATCCAAACAGATCCAGGTGTAGCACACAGCCAGTTTACACTAGACTTCTCAGTTGGCACCTTTTGTAGTCAAATGTATAATTTTCATACCATTCCATTTTAACCATTTCCAAAAGAAGACAGGAATAGGTATTATCAATATCAATAAAACTGAACTGTTTGGATTTCATAGAGGACTAATAACCTAAATAACTAGAGACCTTGTTTTATGTTGTTGCAGTACACTCTGCTTTTGCAAATACCGTAATTCAGATGAGTAGCTCAAGGTGTCACACCACTTCTCCAACAGTGTGTCGTAAAAATAATTGCGAGAGGAAATCTCTTCTGGTGAAGTGTCCGATAAGTGAGCTATAAAACAATCCTTTGACATCCAAATGGCCTGAAAATGATTCCAGCCTTTATGGGCCCTTCTGAACGTGATGAAACAACATGAGCCAACAACTACAGCAGCCTCTCAACAACACACTAACTTGTCTGGCTGGCCGTTCCTCTCCTCCTTGCCTAGTCTCGTCATCTCTCATCCCCTCTGCTCATCCATCATCTGTTCATCTTTCCCCCACATCTAATCAAACTTCCTCTCCTCATCATTCTCTTCTCGCGTCGTCTCTGTTGACCGTTGCGAATCACCAGCCCTACTCTCCCGGCCACATGTGTCTTGTTTCGTTTGGGGCCCAGTTGCATCAGGTTGAATTGGAATAGTGGAGAGTATCAGGAGGCAGCAGGGCTCTAATAAATGGAGAGGCTCTGAGCTGTAATCCTGCTCTCTTCCCCCACGTGTGCTGACAGAGTGGTCTAGGGAGGGCACAGGAACAGATTAAAGAGGCTCACAACTTTCTACACACTGCAGTGTGTGTGTAACCAGAGGTGAGAGGATCCTCTTAACATCCTCCCACCGGCACACATTGATCTACTGCGCTGTGAGTAGGAGTCAGCAGCATCATTAAGGTTCACTTCTGTGGATTCTCAAGAGGAAATGCTTTGTAGTAGTCACTCAATACCGTACGTTGTTCTCTCTGTTTTTATGTCGTCATACGAGAGTAAAGATGGAGCTTTTATTGTGAGGAGAAAGCAAGCATGTGACATGTCATCTTGACATGACTTTCGTTGAAAAGATGAGTATCTTTTCTCATGGATAATATAGTTAGAGGGGACTGAGACTGTGAAAAGGGGAAATGAGAGGCTTTTTTCATTTGTTCATTTTCATCTTCATCTGTGGGATCATATAGGAGTGAAGGTTAAACAGCCCACATGAGAGAAAAAGGGGACTTTTTCTCATTTTTATGTTGTGAGGTGTGTGTGTAATGATTGCTTGAATGCAGAGAGGCAGAGCGATAAGCTCTGTGATTACAGATATACGCTATCAATCCTCTCCTCAGTTAATGACTGTGTCGCCTCCTGTGCACCACTGGGAAGAAATTAGGGGATGATATTGTCACTGTACCCAGTTTGAGAAGCCATTTTGGCTTTGACACTTTGAGATTGTGCTGAATACAAGACAGCTTAAACCACTGCTGAGGTTTATGTACCACTTATTGCTTCAGTGGATTCTTGGCCTGTATATTATATCCAATATATCTCAGACATACCAGGCCTATGGGTTTATATATTTGAAGATATTGTGTTGCCAGTTACAGAATGCAACAAAACTCGACACTGTCTGTGTTTGTGAATTTTGCATTTTGTGCCAATTCTGTTTTTTACTCGATTTACTCGTTACTGTAGCGTTAAGTAGCGTTTTGTGTAGTTGTACTTTGAGTCAGTAATCTTTCAGTCTGTGTTACTACATTTTAAATCACATCCATTACAGAGAGCAAATGTTGTAAGCATTGCATTGCAAAATTTCAGTACTTGAGTAGAGTGAGTAGAGTATTTTAGTACTCTTTCTTCCCCTGATCACTTTGAGTTAGACCTTTTTCATTAATTTCTCTAATTATTGGTGAGCGCTGGCTGTGATCCGTTTTGCACCGAGAGCTAGGTGTACTTTTGCAGATAAAATGTAAAATTCATCTCATCTGCTTTCACAAAATGATACACCTGTCATCGCTGCTCTTTGATGTAAATGTGTATGAAGTCCACTCTCACAGTGAGCGATTAGAGTTGAGACGGATAACTTTGGTTGTTGAGAGGAGACATTAATGCTTCTGCTTCTGAGCGTCTGTCTCCCGATGTGTCCGTCTAACATCTGTCCACAGGGTGATTGAAAATGTTGGAATTCCTCATTTTGTATTTACTCAGCACCAATGAGGCTTAAGTGTATTCCTCAATATTTCAGTACCCTCAGGCCTAATTTTCTGTTGGGACTGAATTTAACATCCAGGTCATTTGTGTTGAAGCAAATGGGATCTGTCACTGCATGAATTCGGGCTAGTAGGAGGTGGGCGTCAGCTGGGTTTGCCTGAGGGCTGCTTGACATAGATGTGAGTTGGCCTTTAGAGGGAATTATGGTCTCCGCCAGAATTTTTCTCTTCATGTTTGGCAGGTTCTTTAATCTAAACAGGGCTTCATTCATGAGAATAAAACTGTCTGGGGGATGATAGTGTCTGAAAAACAGCTCCTGTGCATTGTAATAATTCACATCACCTCTCACAGCAAAACAAACCCCACTGTCTGCTCATCATGAAAGCCTTATAGCGTTATGCCTATTGTTCTGATCCAGAACCAGCCTGCAAGCGGAAATGAAGAATAGGGACAGGATTTACCGTAATAGCTTACGGTAAATATCTTGTAGAGAGAAGTACTCGCCTCTACAAAATCAAGGCTAACGCCACAACGCTAACATAAGGTTGTTTCCTCTTACCTTGCCTCGCCTGTGCTCCTCTGTGACTGATAACCCAATACTGCCAGCTTAGCTTTTAGTACCTGCCACAGTTTACAATGATATTTGTGTTGCCTTTCTTCTTGAAATGTGAAATTGAAATAGTAATTTGTTGCACTACTTGTTACTGAGGAGAGTAGTGATATTACTGCACTATCACTGATCATCAGCACACTGTTTTATGTTTACTAAAAAAAAGCCAAATCCAATCGGAAAACTGTTGAAGACCTCACTGCAGTGCGCCGCATTTGGTAATCAATTTTTTTTCTCTGACTCAAATTGACTCAATAACTTGAAACCATAATGATCCCTGTGGGGAAAGTGAATTGAATTCTTACTCAGAAACCACTCAGATTCCCATCTCCTTGTTTGATGGTGGCTCTGATGGAGCTGCTGGTGAGGCGGAGGAGGCGGGGCCCCGACTCCGCTGCCCAAATAACCCTCTAAGTGCTGCCATAACCCAGTATTTATGCCCTTAGGATATTTTGACATTTATTAGGTATTTTTATTCTTCCTTATTCAGCAGCTCCTTGTTTAACAAACTGACTTTTTCACGGCCCTGTTGCTCGTGCTTTGTTCCCCCTTTGATAGCCTGTCCACCTGGCAATCTTCTGTTGTTGTGCTGTGAATAGGTATTGATGCAGCCGGGCGACAAGGCGGCATGACTTTGGAGCTTTTTTCCCTCAGGATCAATGTGGGAGGGACAGCTATACAAAACGAAGAAAATACATGCCACCCCATCCACTCCACTTCAAAAAAAACATTTGTAATTCTCTGAAGCTTAGATGTAATTTACATATCATTTGTAACAAGGTATTTATTTGATGATTTGCATAAAATGGGTGCCAAAGCATTCACAGCGTTTTACGTATTCTTGTTACAGTATCTGTCACATTTTATAGTAAAACTATTTTACTATAATTAACTATAGCTATAACTGTAGGCAACTACATTTATTTAACTTATTTTAATTTGTTTAAATATTAATACATTTTTGAATATAGTGAAAATAGGTGAAGTTATAATCATAGACTTCAGGGCCCTATATCACCTCTCAGTGATATATGTTCATAGTCTTCTCATTTATACTTTGAAGTATTAAGTATTTTGCTTTAGGCAATTAAGGTAATTTAATCAGGTCAGGTGTATGTGTTGTTGAGAGACTGGTGGATTTGGAAAGTGTCCCTTCATTGGTGGCAAGAAGTGTTGAATATTCACTTCTTTAGCGGTGTGAGCGTTTCAACAGGCCTCTTCTCTATGGAGAGTGATTGATGGTCCCTATTAAAGCTGGAGAGGCAATTAAAGCAAGACAAGGAGAGCGTATCCTTCTCATCTGTAATCACTCTCTACAATGACGCTGTGAAGCAGGAGCCTATGGATGTGAAATGGAGAGAGAGGGAAATGTATATTTAAATATATAGAGAGAGAGAGTGAGAGAGGGGGAGAAAGAGAGAGAGGTAGGAACAGAGGGGGAGCTGCTGGGATTTGTTTTGTCATTGATTATACATTCAGTTTGTGGTTTTATCCACTATTGACCAGGGATTCTTTTGCTCAGTTGATGTTTTGCACAAGTTCTGACAAAGCCCGACGCCTCCACGAAACTCCCCATGCACACATCTCATTCAGACTTCATAAAAGGGAATGTGCCTCCGTCAATACATTTTAGTGCTTATTTTGTCATGGTTCGCGGTTTCTGCCAAATCATGAAAAGCACAGTTGTGTCCGGTTATTGGCTCCAGTGCAGGCGCAGAGGGTGTTTCTGCCTTGTACACCCTGCTAGGTCATGCCTCCACTAAAGGGATTACTGGACCCTTGCATCTCCAGCTTGGTTGGACACAGCTATGTTTTTAAGTTATGTTTTTAATCATTTCCTCCTCTCCCCATTCAAGTCAGCTCTGACAAATGGCACATTCATTCAGTACACAGCAGGGGGAATGGGGACTGTTACCTTGGGAACAACAAAATGCAGCATGTCCTGGTCATTACAAGCACAATGTTTGCTCTGGATGGGGATGTAATAAGCAATAGATAGTTTTTGTTAGGCCTTTTCAATCTGGCACATCATGTTACATGTATCCTCACATGGCTATCGTCACTTGCTATCAAACACGTGTAACCGTTACTTAACACTCTGCTCACTATGTGCACACATTACATAGTACATTGCACATTGCAATTAGGGACAAAGTAGGTGCTCTGCAGCCCACTGTTGTGTTGCAAAGGGGGACATTTTGTGTGGAGGAAATTGCAAAAACTGTCCATATTTACTTCCCAATAAAGTCTGGTATTTTTAAACCTGGGCTCTATTTGTACATATTCGTCATTTATATCCCGAAATAAGTACAAAATGTTTGCTCCAGTACATCACCTCTGTCGGCAATCGTGAAACGGGCTGCTAAAAACCTATGTTTAACCTCTTCCTGCAACAACTCACCTCATCTTTCAGATTTGTCCTTCTCCTTGAGCGAGACTAAACAAAGGTCTATCACTGTAGCGATCCTTTCCGTAATAACAATCTGAGCAAGTCAAGTCAGTGGCAAAAACACTTTTAGTGGATGTACTTTCATCCGCAGCGGCAAATATGCCACTTTGTCCCTGCGGATTACGTTGCAGCCGATCTAGCGGAGCAATTCCAAAACCTTTTGTACTTATTTTGGGATATAAATGATGAATATGTACAAAGAGAGCCCAGGTTTAAAATACTGGAATTCCCTTTTAAAGCATCAGGCAACTTCACGAGTTGGTGGTTGCAAATGGCAGAGATAGAGTCATGCTTATGTTTACCAACCAGGCTGGTCTGTGATCAATTTATACCAAAGGATACCGGGACAAAAGAGTCCAGCTTTCTCTGCACAGATCACGTACTTGCTGTTGTTTAGGAAACTGTTTTTATTTCACTTTTTGTTAATGTTAGTGAGGGTAGACAGAAAAAGGACCATTTCAGTGTGATTGCAGTTTTTTTTGCTCTTTTTTAAAACTTTTTTTTGGGGGGTTTTCCTTACATGCATCCTCCACGATGAACAATACTTTTAAATCAGTTTCGCCATACCTCTCAGGCTCATTCAATTCCAAACCACCTGGAAAACAACTCCCAAGACGTCTAATACACTCGGTAACAGTAATCCATCACTGAATGAGAGGCCAACAATCTCATATTGCAAAGTTGCATCAGAATGCTAATATCTACAATACTATTACCACTAGTGCTACAAACTTTTACATTTTGAAAGAAGTCACGTTTCACGTTAATGCGTGCATTAGGGAACATTGCGACCCGCCTTCTGTCAATCACAATCCAGTCAAGCCATCACACAAACAGCTCCCACCAGCTATAGTCTGTCAAATGAAATGATTAGATTTTACACTATTATGTCTTCTTCTTTACTGGGAGTAACTTATAATGTTTAGTTAGCGTTTATTTTAAAACACTTAGGTTTAATCGCACAAAAGAAAAATTGCAAGCACCTCATAACACGATGAAAGCGCTGGATCTACAGTGATGTAAAGGAATTCGGGGAATGAGCAAAAACTCCAATTAAACTGGAGTGATCTTTTAAGCTTAGATGCTCGTAGCTCCATAACTGACACCAGATTTCATTTGGGCAAATAGTGTGAATCCACGGGGTCTCAATTAGCTGGGATGGGACACTCTTCTCTATTGCTGCCCCACTTTGTGATCTAGGCTGATTAGACGGGTGTGATAATAAATCCTTGCCTAGCATAGAGTTAAAGCCCAAATATTCAGGAAAAGTCCTGCAAGGAGGAGACCGTTTAATTGACAGTGTTGGAGAAATTTAAATTTCAAATCCAGTGGTAAGGGCCTTTGGGTTTTGCACATTGTAATGGTTCCTCTCTGTCTCTCTGTCTCTGTCTTTTCAATCCCCTCGCTCCCTCTGGATCACCTTCCTCATCGCCTTCCTTCATGTTCCTGGCTCTCCTCTGGGCTCCACCATCGCCCCCTGGCTCTGCTGGCTTACTGGCTTAGGTAAGTGCTCTGTTTTAAAGTATTACTCACAGTCTGCCTCCCCTGGCCGTGTAGCTGTGTGGGACTCTCTCCCAGCAAAGCCTATTTCCAAGTGGAGGTAGGGCGGGCATTTAGTCCCCGATGGAACATTGGGATTGAACTGGACAGGACTGGGCTGGACTGGACTGCTAGCCCAGAGCAATCCCAGACCTCACTACTCATTCAGGGAAATGGGCTGTGGGGACACACTGTGCATTCCTAAGGGGAGGTAGTGCTTTCTCTCTGTTTTACGCCTCGGTCTCGTGGTTTATTCATGTAACCAAAAAAGGAATGAGGTATTTTATGTTTCAGCAAATGATTTTAAGGACACATAAAACTAAATAAAATTTGATCTGCCATGACAACGGGGCATAATGCTGTCAAAAGGAGACGGGGAGAGAAAGAAGATGAAAAACATAATAATCCCACCATGACCTCACTCTAGCACCGGCTTCCATATTTTATTGAAATGTACATGGTCTACCAGCCTGCCAGCTGTTCCAAATTGTAGCTGCTGCAAACGATAGACCTTCGTGAGCCTCGTAGTCTGTCAATTAAGGTTGAAGGCTGTGTGTGTACGTATGAGAGAGAGAGAGGTTGGTTAGGAGAAATTGCTACAGGTATGAATCAAGTGAAATGGCCTTTCATGCTGACTGGCAGCATCACTCTATAAGGAGAAGTGACATTAACATCACTGTGCAATTTCAAGGTTTGGATTTGATTTGAAAAATTCCATTTGAGGTGCATTTGTTTTTTTGTTTTTGTTTCTCAAAGCTGTGTGGCCCATCTCATCTTCATCTCGATGAAACTGGAGACGAGGCAGAACTCAAGAATGAGGCTGCTCTGAGCCGCGGCTTAATCTATTGATTTATTTTTTAAAAGGCCACACATTTAATATTGATTGGATAAACTATTAATATGTTTTGCGTAACAATCTGCTGTCATGTCACCGGGCTGTGTACTTATGTAACACCCACTTTAGGAGCAGTGGCAGAAAGAAAGAAGAGATAAAAGACAGTGTCTCCTATGATGTGGGGCGTCTCTCCCAGAGGCTCTTCAGTGGGGACTAGGAGAGCTGGGAGGCTCGGAGGTCCACAGTCACTCAAAGTGAATTTCACTGTAGAGGCGACCGGTGGTATCCTGCTACATGACCCAGCACTTCTGCTTTGAACACACACACACACACACACACACACACACACACACACACACACACACACACACACACACACACACACACACACACACACAAGCATGTGCACAAACACAAACCCATGCATGCACACACATACACTCACACGCACTTAGTATCCACAGTATGTTTTATATAGGAAGAAGCTGCTACTATAGCGTGTGGAAACCCAGCAGCAGCCTTTTGACAGGGCAGCCTGTCAAATCTGATCACTGCTCCCTCTGCTGGCGTTGGAAATGTTTGGTGCAAAAGACTGCCTCACAGTGGCGTTTACATTTTGTGCTATTGGAACAGCGGTTGTTGCAGCGTTCAATCAGAGTAATGCATTTTGTTTGCTCCTCTGCTTAAACGGTTTATTGGTGTTAATTAATTTCTCACAGTCCAAACGTGGGGAGATTTGTCTGCTGCCAGTAGCATGCTCACAGTAGCATGTTCACAGTCCCGACATCTTCAGACTCCAGGCTTTCAGTCCACACGAGCCCGCCGGACCATACAGCACCACAGCTCTATTTTCAGTACGGGACCTCTGATCAATAGAGAGACGTCACGCTGAATTGCACTGTGCTCGTCTGCTGCGTCCCAACCTGCTCTACCAGAGTGCTCCACTAGATGGTATAGCATAGTCAGGAGTGGAATAGCAGGAGGGAGACGCTGTTTGTGTGTGTGTGTGTGTGTGTGTGTGTGTGTGTGTCAGAGTTTCATCAGATTACTGTGGTGTTTATACTGGAGACCACAAGTAAATATTTACTTTTGTCAAATCCTCCTCTGTGATCCCTCTCATTGTCACGGTTTAGGGGTGAAGCTGAAACCGAGGTCTAGTCAAAGTCAACCCGGGGTGTGTTCGAGCTCGTAGGGGTGAAAGCTGTGCGCGCGTGCCTGTCAGTGTAGATATCCACCTATTAACACCTGCCATCTGCCCCCGTGCCCCCTTGCGCTAGCTGCCATACTGCAACTACCTTCCCGCCACTAGCTTTGACAGTGATCGTTGAGCCTCGAGCCACTTGTCTCATGTCCTGGTACAAGAAACACAATAACAAGACAGGGCAGCTCTTTGACCGGCTAAGTACATACAAAAATCTGGGTAAATAATTGTGCGTGTTGTATTTTTTTGACTGGCCAAGTGCCTGGCATTTGCAAAGGCAGAGAGATGGAATCATTGCCTGTTATTCTTACACTTGAGCGGCTTTTAATTTTTATTTATTTTTTTTAGCCGTCTATCAACTGCACCCCGATGGCCCGCGGAAAGGGCTGAATCATTTTCAGGGCATTAGTTTAGCCCCGACGCACACCGCACAGCTGCCTCGGCGTGATGGAAAATGTCACCGGGACAGGAAGAGGGGAGACAGAGGTAGTTGAAGTAATTGCACTCATTTTTCAGCGCTCGCGCGGTGTACGGGGGACGTCGGCGGCTTTCTGAAATGGGATCAGGGCCTTCAGAGGGGCCTCAACAGCTCACCTGCTGCTCTTGCGTCGGTTCTTCTATATTTTGCCTTTTCCATTTTTTCTTTCTAGATGCTTTAAACAAGCGTTTGTGTTTTGTTTGCCCAGTAATAACGGGGTCTGCTTGTGTGAAGATCTGATAAACAACATGTCTGACAGCAGCATAAATTGGCTGCAGGAACGCTTGTTACGCTTGTTGTTAGTTCTAACATTGGAAAATAGTCCCTTTCACTGTGATGTTGCCGGTGCAGAAAGGTTGTTGCTGTTTTCCATGGTTGCTAATTTACAGTAAAGCCCAAATTGAGTTCAGTATCATGTTGTTCAGGCTAATAGCTTTTCGTGTTCTTGGTCAGAATCAGAAATTATAATGATCACAACGATCACAATGTCTTGTACCCCACCACTCCACCTCATGCTGCGATATCCCTTTCACACTGACGAACCAAATAATAGGTAGACTTGCATTGTTATTATGAGTAGTAGTAGTAGTAATAGATCAATTTGTATTAGTAGTATTAGTGGTAGTTGCTGATAGTAGTGGCTGATGGTCAAACCTTGGATTCAGGAGGATCAAAGTCCTTCCTGGTCACGGAAGAGTAGAGCAGCTTTTTACCCACTTACAGATAATCGAGGGCCATGGGAGTTGGTTAATCCTGTCCTGATTTGTGGATTTAGGAAAGGCTTACGACCGTGTTCCCTGAGGTATGGAATATGGCAGTGATGTGGGGTGAGGTCAATAACAGGGTAGGTGCAGCTTTATGAAAGCCAGATATTACTTGTGGTAAACTTTGCGCACACACGCGCAGGCACGCATGCACCGGTTGATGTCAAGCAAGTTCTCATCAGCGACGACACAAGAATCACATATACAAGAGTGGCATACAAAACGACTGCTTCTGAAATGTAACTACTAAGCACCAGTAGCCTGATGCTATTGATGTTCAGCATCAGTAATTACAATGCAGCCTTCTTTATCCTTAATTATGGCACAGCGACCAATTATGTTTCTGTCTTGGTTCAGTCAGCAACAATTAAAACACACAGGTGGTCAATTCAATATGAAGCCAAACGTACACTGTATACAAATGTACACTGATTTACCAATCTGTAGAGCTAGGCCACTTGTAGATAAAATCCATCTGTCGATCTTTCCTGGTGAACACATCAATTACTGCATTGTAAAACTTGTCCTTACGGGCCTTCAGTTTACTGAGCTCTCAATTAAATGAAATATAGAAATCACATAAATAAACAGTAATAATACAAATACAAGTTTATTATATGAAATATTATTGGGATATTATTGATATACAAGGCAGCCAGTGTAGGCACTACACCTACTATGGGGTGCTGGGGCTGCAGCTTTTGGTCCCTGTACACTGGGAGTGGGAGCTGTGACACTTTGTTGGCATTAAGTCAGGTTTGTTCAAGGTGAGCATCAGACTCTGACAAGCACGGGCCTTGTCTCCTCTCCTGTTTGTGATATTTATTGACAGGATATCACGGCCCAGCTGAGGCCTGGAGAGCGTCCTGTCTGGGTGTTAGGGTGGCGTCTATGCTGTTTTGCGGATGTCAACCTTTTGCCTTCACCAGATCGTGGTCTCCGATGTGCATTGGAGTGGTTTCCAGCTAAATGTGACGAGCATCAGCAACTCCAAGTCTGAGGCCGTGGTTTGTGGGGTCGAGCACCTGGCCCAAGTGGAGGGGTTCAAGTATCTCGGGATCTTTTTCATGAGTGAGGGTAAAAGGGATGACATTGACTGCCCATTGGCAAAGAACAGCTCCAGATTTACCAACCGATCTTTGTTCCAACCCTCCCCTATGGTCACGAGCTTTGGGTAGTGACTGAAAGAATGAGATTGTGAATACAAGCAGCCAAAATGAGGTTTCTCCACAGGGCGGTTGGTCTAGATCTGTGATAGGATGCCATGCTCAGCTATCTGGGAGGATCTCAGTATCGAGCTGCTGCTCCTCCATATTGAGAGGAGATAGTCAAGGTGGTACAGGCACCTGGTAATGATGCTGCCCTAGTGCCTCCTTTTGGAGGAGTACTGGTCAGGACCGACTAGGCGGAGGTCACTGTGGACTGTAAATAAAGAATAATGTTTATGTTATATATGAGGCTCCTAGCATTATATAATTATATATAGCAATACATATTTATACTATTATTATACTATAATAATACAGAATCTGATATACTCAATGGATGCATATGAATAAAGGAGTCTGATGAGAAAAGGCAAAAGGGGACAGGGAGATAATCACTTCCAAGAGAACTGCATTGATTTTTCAGAAACATTATTGGGGTGGAAAGAAGATACAAGGTTTTTAAAACAACACCAAGAGCAGGCATATTAAATCCATACTAAATGTCCTAGGGCAACCCAGTTTTTGGTCGCAACCAACTACTGTAGTTAGGAAACAGGTTTGGTCGATAGGAAGAGGGGGGAACTAAGAGGATAATTAGGCGTAGGATGAATGAGGTTTGGAAGGGATGTAGCCCGGAGAGATGTTTCTGTGTGTTTACTACAGAAGGTGGGGCGTGAGGCTGCATTTGTGACTGTAGAGAAGAAAGGCAAGTTGCCGCCATGTGAAACACTGGCCAGGTTGCTGCAGGGATGGGGAGAGCTGAGTGCCCAGTTACTGTAGGGTGCAAGGCTCAAGCTGAGTTGTCTGGTTGATCCGTGGCTTTCAGGCAGTGTTGTGCAATTCCTTTTTGTAGCTTTGTACGGCTTTGCCAGTGTCAGCGTTTTGTGTCGGATGCAGCAAGCACCTATGGGAGCCACGGGATGGAGCACAGAGTGGATGTTGCATGGAGGAAAAAAAGGACTTAGTTTTCATTAGCTTTCATTAGTCTCTACATTTTTTGTGAGGATTTTGTGTTGTCTGTGTACTAAAGGCTCTGGCACCTTTTAACATGTTTGTATATAGTAGAACAGTGATTTGGGTCCAGGGACACCCAGAGAGAGTTTGAGTGTTTAGGGATAGTTTGATTTAGATAATATTCAGTTGACATTGCACAGTAAATGAATGTGTAAGAAGTATTCTCCACTGCTATTTCCCACCTACAGGATAGAGAGTTAAGAAGTTGTAAATTAAATCACGTCGAACACCAAATATCTTGTCAGGTTCAAATTGGCACCCGTGGCGTAATATGTATTGCTTAGTGGATCCTTGACATAAATGAGTTGGGGAACCTCTGTTGTAGAGCAGAAATAAGTAGACCGTGCAGTTAGAAACAGGATAGCATACAAAGCATACAAGGCTGAAGAATTAAGTTTGCTCTGCCTGGTATTGTCAGTGGTGATTATCATGTGTCTGGTGGAGGGTAGGACGTCCCACTTGATATGGTATAAAGACGACCACTGATGTCAGATGTCAGCCAGGCATGCGGAGATGCACACAGACATTTAAAAGCACTGAAAAGAACATTTAGCATCAATTAGCCTCTACTTCTGATGGCACCAATGATGATCTGGTGTTAACTCACTTTACTACATTGCCGAGTCTTAGTTATAATTTTGTGTTTTTCTCTTGTTTCTCTTGTGTGTCTTCTGTTAACACTCAGTTTGCTCTTTTAGCTTTCTTGTTATATATAAATTGTGTTTTCTTTTCGATGTACCCTGGGAAGATCTGCGGTCGCATTGGCAGCAGCTAATGGGGATCCAGGTAAAGATTAAAGTATAAAAAGAAACTGCTTCGTGCTCTTGTGGGGAAAAAAACAAGCTTCTTCTTTCTTTATTTTGTTGTCTGTTCATCCAGTCGCGCACTCAATATCTTTCTGACTTTGAGCAGTCCTTGAAATTTGCGGTTTCTATAAAACCCGCCTCATTTATGCCTATTACTGGTTTTCTGAAGAGTTAAGATGATTGGAGATAAACATGTTTCTTCTATGCTCTGTCTTTCTCTGCCACCCCCCCCCATCTTTCTCTGTCTCTCCATTGTGTGTGACAAGGCTGAATACTGTAATCTACTATAGGCTGAAGGGATAAAGCTGTGTTTGCCCTGGTGTGTCTGTTAAAACACTCTCAGAGAAGACACGGCTCCTCACACTGCAATAAACCAACATGACAGGCATGGCCGCTGTAAATGGGACACCAATGTGTGTGGTGAAATACAGGAAAGATGTCAAGTGTATAATACTGAATGTAAAATGAACATCAGCTGTACACTCTGTGTACATTATAATAGCAACATATCGCCATATCACCGCATGCCTATTTGCAGAGCACTGGTGCAGAGAAGTGGTGGACTAGCAGCCGGCAGATGATGAGCCCGAGCTTTAAGGTGAGGAAATGATGCTCCTCGTGGAATACTAGAACGTCTTATTTCTATAGACATTTAGTAAAGTGCAATATGATAACCTAAAGCTCAAGTAATCACCAGCTTACAGTATATAGAATATATGGATTCCCGACATTGGGAAAGGGTTAGCCAAGTTAGCATTGTTTACAAAGCCAGAGAGAATAACTTGGTGAAATTGACTGCATTTGTCTGTCCTTACCAGAGTCCAGAGTCTTTCTCTGTGTATTTGAAGTGCTTCAGGGCAATGTGCTTTCATCCCTCTCAAGGTCACACCATTAGGCTCCCAGCCATGAATTTCAGCTCAATGTTCTTTTATGTCCAGGATATGGAAGGAACATACTTTTTGGTACAAATGGTAGCCGACTGTACAAATAAAAATACCATTCTTGCACTCTATTCAGCGCTGGCTGTTCAAGCCTTTTGCACCGCATCAGTATAACTGCTTGACATTCGTCATACTGGCTTTGTCTGTTTTCACAGGCTTCTCCACCAGACTGTTATATTTTAAAAATGAGCTCTGTGAAACTTTTTTCTAGACTGTCAACTTCCTGTATTTGACTTCTATCAGGTTGGGCGTTGGTTACATCAGCCCGTGTGCCAGAGGCCAACGAGATAGTAATGAGTAATTTTGGAGCTGTCTGGGTCTCAATTATTGTTTTCCTGCTCTCCCTCTGATAAGATCATACTGTATGTGATGAAGTGGTTTCAAATTTAGTTTCCATCTTCATAGGAAATCCATTTTCTCTGCCAGCGAAATGTATCTGAGCGTAATCGATCTGCTGGTACGATACAGTGTGCAGGACAATCAAGTCACATTAATAAGATAAATGATTCCAATAATTCACACCTTTGCTACATTCTTCCTGAAAGTGCTGAAATATCCCCCCCCAAACTTTCCCTTATCCGCCGCAGCCAACACAGCTAGGGCCAATCATTTGGTAACGTTCCCATGCTGGCAACAGCTGAAGAAACTTCACATTGTGGTTCCGTTTCCCCGAAGAGGGAAGAAAAAAAAAAAAAGAAGACATTTGGAGGGGAGTATCTTAGCCATGTGTGTTTAGGCATCATGGAGTGTCTGTTGGTTTATAGGGTGCAGATTCCTGCTGGCGTCTGGAGTTAGTCCAGAGCAGTGTCTCCACACACAGCTGCCCTCCTGACTGGCCAGGCTGGGATGCTGGGAAGAAATACAACCACGAGGCATAGTGGATTTTGCTACTGAAATGATTCGAGCAGCAGGGGAGCGGCAAAGCTGTTTTAGTTTTAGCATATGAATGCACACACATGAACACACAAATACATATCAAACTGTTATCAAACCAGGCCACTGTGGAGACACCACAATAGAAGAGATTGTGATGATTGGCCAAATAAAAAATTAAAATGGCAATATTTTGTCCCACACTGTTTTGAACACGTCCATATATATTCCAAACTTATGGTCAGGTGCACTGAACTGAAAATTGCAGCTTACTGTAATGTCCACTATTATTTATATGATTGCAATGACGATGAGGAGTGCAATCACGCCACATGGAAGGGCATTTGTTAATCAGTCACAGGATGCAAGCTGAGTTTGCTGTGTGTGTGTGTGTCTGTGTCTGTGTGTCTGTGTGTTGGGGAGTCAGCGGCAGTTCAAGAGATCAGAGAGAGTGTCGTATTAAAACCCAGCTCCTGAAGGACAACAAATGGTTCACTTCCAGTTCAGCTGCTTCCCAAAGCCATCAACTCTTTAACGAAGTGATGATCATC
This sequence comes from Hoplostethus mediterraneus, assembly GCA_034670385.1. Lineage (NCBI taxonomy): Eukaryota > Metazoa > Chordata > Actinopteri > Trachichthyiformes > Trachichthyidae > Hoplostethus > Hoplostethus mediterraneus. The sequence continues at coordinate 2,336,387 of JAXDDW010000034.1, read as the reverse complement.
GGAATTACAGCCATTCAATAGATACGCCCACAGTGACCCAATATGAGGTTTCTTCTGTAAAGTATTCTCTCTCTTTCTCCTGTCCTCCCCCTCTTTTTTCCCAACCCAATTCTCTATCTTGCTGTCTCTTCATCCATGCATTGGTGTAGGGGGGCTTGGCAGGCTCCGCCATTGGCTCGCTGTCTCTCCAGCAGATTAAGGAAACCGCAGGGGACGGCTGCGAATGAGGGAGGAGGAGAGCGGGGAAAAAGAAGAAGAGAATACATCTCGCACTCCAGCCATTATCGTCAAGTCTCCCAAGAGGGGTACGAGTTGGCGTTTGGACTAAATGGTGTGAGGAGATTGGGGCCTGCGCTCCAACAATAGCCCTGCCCACCCACACCCGGAGGTTTCATCAGCCCTCCGCTACCGCTAAAATCACCACAGCTTTGTCTTTTGGTGCCGGCGGGCCGTTTGAGAGAGGTTGTTTTGTAAAGTGTGGGTCTGTAGTGAAACCCCACGGAGAGGGTGATGATTGAGGCTGATGGGGAATAGAGGAATAGCAGCCATCACCTTACGCTTGCGGGGCTGCATATCGACTCTACACTGAAGACATCATTAGGATGATGATGATCATGCTGAGATGAGGTACTACTGCAATAGGAGCTTGGCCATGTTTGCTGATACATGAATGAGGGTGCACATGTTTATGTTAGCGCGGGTATATACTGTATATTTTTCATGTTAGTGAGGGTACACACATTTGTTCATGCTACTGAGGTAAACAAACATTTCTCAGAGGCAGACTGCTCTGGAAACAGACATAATCTCATTGATTGAGTCAAACCTAAATGGGCGGAGCCAAAAAGCCACAGGTTTTCAGAGTGCATATTAGGTTTTCATAGTGCTAACAAAAAAATGAAATGAAAAATCATCACATACAGTAAGGCATTTTGTGATCACAGCTCCTCACATGAAATTGCAGGATATAAAGACTTGCTGGATTTTTCTTTGTGGTTGTGGATTGCTGTCAAACATAAACTATGTACGACGTAAAGCAGGAACCAAACTGTTGTTGATGCTTTGTTTTAATTTCAGTACATTACTGAATAATAGAAACTGAGCAACGTCATAACCTGGATAATTTCTGGTAACAGATCTGTTACCTGAGACAATTTTGTATTCTCAATAAGAAGACCTTATCCTTAAGCATTTCATATTTCTACTTTCACCTAGAAAATTACATCACCCCTTAGGTGATGTAAAATTGTCCAAGGTGAATGTATTTGGCAATTGAAAAAAAAAACTGTCTCTGGGCTAAGCACCTGATGCTCTGCAATATTGGTCGCACCCTTGGTTTGTTTATGCGTGAATGTGTTGATATATGTGTGCGAGCATGTGACCATGTGTCCATCCATCCTTCCATCCCTTTTTACTGCCCTTCAGGTTGACAGATGTGTGAGAGGTTAAAGTGGAGAGAACAGCAGGGAGATTCCAGTGATGAGGAGCAAACACGACATACATTTATCCACAGGATGTAATCCCCAAGCTGTCATGTGGGTTGTTATTGGTGTTTTCAGTCTTGTTGGTACATTGCACCTGAGGCAATATTCCAGTCTGCACGGATGTATGAAGGACAGCATGAGTGCACTCTGTTCCACATCCTAGGGCATACGTGCCTTGGTTATGTCAGGGTAATATTTGGTTATTTGTCCTGCCTCTATGAAGGTGAGTGAATATGTGCAATAATGTTTCACTACCTGAGGTTATGGGGAACGGTTTGTCCTTGCCCAAAGACAGGTTTACACTGTTATTGTTTCACTTTGTCTTGTTCAGCAGAACTAACAGTAAATCCAATACTGTATATATTCCTTTTGTATTGACACAAGCTTTTCCAACCTTTTGTATCACGGATGCTCCAAACATAAAAAAAATGTCCTGGAAAAACAGAATTAACTGCTGTGCCTTTTTAATAACACACATAGATTTTGGTCTGTAATTTGCTTGTGAAAAATGTGATCTCTAAAAGACCACAGCATTTACACTCCAGCTTTGTATGGTAAAACTATGCTCTGTACGATGTCCACACATGGCTGTGTAGAAGAGAGAAAAGGGAATCAAAGATAGGGAATAAAACAGAAAAAAAGACAAATATGTAATTGTGAGAAAAAGTTTTTGACCCCTTTTGAATTACCTGCACTCCTGTATAAATGGCTCCTAAAATACAGTGTGCCCTTCATCTCAGGAGCCGTTTATGCAGGAGTGCAGGTAATTCAAAAGGGGTCACAAACTTTTTCTCGCAACTGTACATCTTCAAATGTTGTCCTTTTCACCACAGGGACTCTTGAATTGAAAGCTTTTTTTTTTGGACATGGCTCTGGAAATTGCAGGGCCGATTCTGCAGATATGAGATGCTTATAGACTCCCAGTGAGTCATTATTTGCTCTCTCACGTACCCGCTGCCTCGCCAATATATTCCCTCAACCAACTTTAAATCACACTTGCACTATTTTTTTTCATCACCGATTCCTGTTCTCTGAATTCTCTCAGACACCTCGGAAAGACAAATCCCAAGAACAAGCAGCAGAAGCTGGCCAGCCTACAGTATTACAGGGTTCTCACACAATGGCGCCAGCTACAGTCTGCGGGCAAAGCTGCAGTAATCTGCTGGTGTGTCCAATTATGTCCAACAATTGGCTAACTTGGCTTGTGTCTGCAGCGTAACCTGGGTTGCCCTTCCCCTCTTTGTCCCAGCTTTCATTGATTAGAAACCGGCCCTTTTCTTGATAACCTTGGTCAAGTTTCAATCTCTGCGCTGCTTTATTCACTTTGTTTCCCCCAACATTATGCTGTAATGTTGTGCAAGTAACAATGCGATAGTTTTGAATGACGATGACGAGGTGACAGTGCTCTTCCAAGTCGCATCTGCAGACAAACACAGCTGTAAAGAACCATTTATTGATTCAGTGTAGCGCCTGCTGTTCAGATATTATACTACTTTGTGGATTTTATGGAGTAAACGTGAGGAAAATACTACCGGGACCACAGCAGAGTAAAAAAGCTACCCATGCTGCTGTGCAACATGATTGATGGCAAAACGGACAGAAAACAATAACCTGACACTAGACCTGTGACAGTACTAGGGCTGCAATATGGTTCGATGTTGAATTTTGAAATTGTCATGTAGTTGGGTGATATTTCTCACACACGGCAGTATGCTCAATGGACAGTGCTTATTGTTAGCTTAAGTTTATTTAAGCAATTAGCCACAAAAGGTCATGTTTTACAGTGATTGTTCGGCCCCACGCTTTCACACCAAGTATGTGTGTTTAATCACACTCAAGAGTATTTGCTCCCTTAGTTCAGTTAGTTTGGGCAGGCGAAACAATTCCATTTGAACTCCGGTGTGCACAGAAATGCCTGATGATGCAGGTCTGTCCTCTTCAAAGCTAACTCTGGTGCATTTCATTAGGAGTGAGAACATAATCCAAGCAGAAAACAGTCCGAGAACGCATGGTTTTATGGGTATAAGGAGACGGATGTTGACATGTGATGATCAGCAGTTACTCATGCTGACTGACTCTGCACTGATGCTTGTATTCAACTATTTTCTACTGGTATGAACACAAGTGAATTGCTAAATTGTGACAAGGAGTCCACCGTGCTTAGCGAAGGTTACCGCAACCTGATTTGGTTTGACCCCCCCTACCAAAATCTCTAACCTGACGGTCTGACAGGTTACCAATTAACAACTTACTTCTGAGTCCATGTGAGTTTGTTTACAAGCCCTGGTGTGCTCATAATTGGGCACTGTGAACCTAAACGAACAAAACACAAAAAAATACAACAAAACAAACTTTTCCACGATGGTTCAGACTAGGGGTGGGCGATATGACTAAAAATCAATATCGTGATCATTTCAAACTTTTACCTCGATTACGATTAATGAACGATTCTTTTATTTGTTTTGTTTTATTTTTAAATTTGTTTTATTTTGAAATTGACCGGATGCTCTATGCCGTTGATGATTACTATTATGTGATTTTTGGTTTGCACATTAATATTTGAATTCAAATGTTACGTGGTGAAAAGGTGTTTCGCAATAACTGCCAACGTGAATTCAGAACTGAGAACCTGAACTGTCTGTGTTATAGTTACTTCAATTGAATTCTCACAGGAAAAACATGAAGACGTGATGAACAGGACCAGCATTGAGTGCAGTGAGCAGCAGAGGGTTTTTTCTAATGAAAAAGCCCTACCGCTAACAGGTCTTTGTATCCCAGGGATGGTGGATACTGCCTTGTTGTTAAATGAGTTGTTATGCTGGCAGGGGTGGAGCATTTCCTTTATATAATTGGTGTGCGGCTGTGGAGTGACTTGTATGAAATAAGGGGTGCTTTGTATTCAGTGCTGTATCAACCAGGGTGCCAGCATATAGGGATGAAAGAATTGGAGTAATGTGGTCAGATGTATTGGTTGTACTTTGGTGTTTGCAGCAACGGTTTGCACTTGAAGGTTTTAAATAGATGGATTGGCAGCACCAGATTGTAGAGGATTGCAGTAAACTAATCGTGAAACAATGAACGCGTGCACCGACTTCCCAGCAAAATAAATTACACCTTATTTATTCCATGACATGTAGGATCCTAGAAGTTGATTGGTCAGATTGTTGTTGTTTGCCGTCTGAATCCGTCAGTAAGTTGTCATGTCTTATCCGAACAACTGAATCTCTCTTCAGTGAACAAGAATGATGTAAAAGCGCCCAGTGAAAGCCAATACATCACCCATATCTTTCTAAATTCACCTTGACACCTTGTCATTACTGGAAATGTAAGTGGTACTCTATCGCGCTATCTGTCAAACATCTGTCATTGTTAACGAAAAGCAGACACAACTGTGGCCATGTAATTCATGTAATGCTGCTGAGTTCACCCAAAATATGTCAAATGTGAACTGAATGAAGTTGCTGATATGATATTTATAACATCTTGGATGACAAATTAATTACTCAGTGCATTTTTGTTTGCGGATGTTAAAATGTGCGTACTACCGTGCAGCCATAGGTGGGATGAAGCAGTGCCAGGAAGGTTTTGGCTACTACAGGACAGGCAATGGTGTCTTAATCCACCTGACAAACAAGGAAATGTACAATGAGCCATGGAAACGACTGTCAACTCAGCCGAATTGTCTGGGTTCACAGAAAGTGTATGGGCTTCCAGCGAGTAATTCCTTGCCAGCAGCTCGGTAGTGTGCACTGTTTGAGTTCCTCATTCCTCGATCTCCGGGAGGCTGCCCTCCTGCTTCACTACTGCAGAGAAAGACAAGATGCAAATGCAATTTAAACAAACTATTTGTTCCTGCTTGTGAGACCGTTGAAAAGACGGGCTCCCAAAAAGAAAAGGCAAACTTTTCAAACTTGTTCAGATTTCTGAACTCAGTGTAATGATTTGTGTATGATGCATTTCATGACGGCATGAAGGGATAAGCAATGTGACGGAAAATCATTTTGAGAGCACTTTGTTTTTGTGTGACACAAGTGGAAGTGGAAATTTGTAAGTCAAATCTATCTTGTTTATGTAGTGACAGTGAGAGGCTGGTGGTGAATTTTCCAGCAGCAAATATTTTCTTCCTTTCCCTCCGGGCCAGGTGCGATTGATGCACGTGTTAAAGCTGTATAGGACACAACAGACAATTGTGAGACGGGAAATGTTACTCTTTGGTCAGACCAAGAAAATCGTTTGTTATGGTGATGATTTGTCCATCACAAAATGCAATCAGGGCTCTAAAAAATTAATGAGAAATAAATTGTTTGGCTTTAACAAGAAAAATGTCCACATCGAATGCCGATTTTATATTTACACTCACAGATAAAACCAAGACGGTATACAATTCTATGGCTGCGATATGCCATATTTACAGAGGGAATACAATCTTGAAAAAACATTGCATGTTCATATGCAAAGAAAATCATAATAATAATTGTCTTTTTGCATCAAGCAAAAATTTTGTAAGCTCATTTGTCAATTGAAATGATAGTTGGCACTCATTTTCTTTTTTTAAATGTCTGTTGTTATTACCGTCTAGTCCCAGATGTCTACCGAGGCTATCCTTTATGGGCTGATTGAGTTGGAGACGGATGCATGAGCACTTGACAGGGACTCTCGCTACTCCTGTGGTCTTTCAATGACACGCTATGCTCCGCCAATCTCTTGATTGGCTCCTCAGAATATGGATGGAAAAAAAAGAAGCTCTGATTGTCCCTTTTCGTCCATGGATTTAGATTAGATTAGATTCGATTGTACATCTAACAAACATGTACATGTTTTTTTAAGCTGAAAAAGCTCTTGATTTAAAGCTTTACTCACTAACCCCATAAATCATTTCTTAGAGTGTAAAAGAACTTAGCTAGCTACTTTTTAATAAACAAGTAAACAAGTGCTAAGAGGAAGGGTCAGGGTACTGTTTCTTGAAGAAGTGGGTTTTCAGCCTGCGGCGAAAGATGGGCAGCAACTCTGCTGTCCTGACATCAGTGGGGAGTTCATTCCACCACTGTGGGTCCAGGACAGAGAAGAGCCGTGACCGTGTAGATCGGCCACAGGGACCTCTGAGCGACGGGGCAACCAGTCGTCTCGAGGCAGCAGAGCGAAGTGGTCGGGCGGGGGTGTAAGGCTTGACTATAGTCTGGAGGTAGGAAGGAGCTGTTCCTTTCAATGCCCTATAGGCTAGCACCAGGGTCTTGAACTGGATGCGAGCTGCTACAGGGAGCCAGTGTAGAGAACGGAGAAGGGTAGTTGTGTGGGAGAACTTGGGGCGGTTGAACACCAGACGAGCTGCAGCTTTCTGAACAAGCTCCAGAGGTCTGATGGCAGACGCCGGGGCACCAGCAAGTAAAGTGCAGAGTATGTGCATATGTATAGTGGTAGATAAATATTAAATAAACAGTAAAGGCTAGATATGAATCTGCTGATATGTACAGAATGAACAATAATGACAGTATAAACAGGGTACAATATATATATATATATATATAAAATATATGTTTCAAAGGTATAAGTAGTGCATGCATGATCTCTCAAACATGTGCATCTAAAAATGTCTCAGAGGACAGAGAAAAGGAAACTACTGTACTGGAGCTTGCTCTATACTTGAAACCCCCAAATGCAGTCACCTCCAAATATAACAACCAATGATTGACAAGAGCTATTTGAAAATGTGTCAGTTCTGAAATGTGTCTGCTTACTTACTTAGTTTCTGCTTATTGTCAAGCTCCCTCAGTTCAGCACAACAATAACGTTAAGCCAATCAATACACTATCAGTGTTTAAAGTGCTCTGTACATGATGCAAAATTACTTTACACATCACTTCAGCGATTATGCATCCTGTCTTCCCAACATGCAATGATGCCACTTGCGGCTATGTTTTGACAGTAAACTACACAGCCTGTGATCTGTTTGGGGGACGGTGCAATTTTTAGAGGTTTGCAAATATTCAGATGATACAAAATAATGTGTCGATGTGTTTAGGTTGCGAACAAGGTTGCTGTAGGAATAGTAGGAATGATAAGTTGACATGGGTTAACGTAAAAACAAGGAGGACATTGTGGGTGATTATTGTGACTATTCTCAGACCACCATGCCCAGATAATGATAGTAACTCAGTTTCCAGGTTGCTAAGGTCTCTCCAGGAGTGATAAAACCCATACTTTTCCATTCTGTAAAAGCCTTATAATTATGGGATGTTAGTTATTGTATTCAAGGGGTTATTTGCCTCATATTTTACCAGCACGCAAAGCCACGGACAATACAGTACCGCCTCATCAGGCATTAGTAATGGGTAGCCATTGTCCAAATCCCTCTTCATGTTTATGTCTATCTCACATAGAATCAGATTAATATTTTGTTATCACAAAACTCTACAACAGCCATGAAATTACCAGACCGTTCCTTGTAAGTTCTGCACTGAAAAGAGTGAAACCAGAATTTTTCAACCAACATAAATTTGCCTTGGCGAGAGCAAGGAAAAGTAGGCACATTAGCTCCACAATCAAAAAAAGTGGAACTTGTACAATGGCTACATCGGTATAAAACAGACCTCTTCAAAAGGAACCAAAATTGGAGAATGTGTTTTTCTTTTCTTCAAAAAGAGACAGAAAACCAAAGTTTTCAAAGAGAAGAGCCTTTTCAGCGACGCTGTTGTGGAACAGGCGATGTATGGAGGCGATGGGATAATGAGAGAAGTCTATATAAAGCAATATCACACTGCTATGCTATTCATAGTCTGATTCTCTTATTCTGTGCAGTAATATTTTATAGAGCTGTATTAACCAAATATCCAACATGAGGTCACTGTATTAGTCAAGCATATTCTTACAGTTTCTGCAGTCTGTCTTGGGTTCATTCTTCATACTGATTTGCCATGTTAAGTCACATTTTTATGACGAAACGGTCAATCAATGGTTATTTGTGAACACCTCTGTGTGATTTCCACAACAAATGTGAGCTCGATCATTGACAGCGAATGCACCATCCGGCAAGCCTTCACATCCTCGTTAGTCAGCTTGAATACAGCAAGTGCTGGAGACTAGCACTTACATGGTTCAATAATTCATCACTTACTTGACCAGTCTGCCAAAAATACACTCGTAGCTCCTGGACTCCATTGGTTTCATATTCTGGGGCAGAACATGACAAGAGCACTTCATGCAGTTGACTCTCTCCCTTCTGTCTCTGTTGTGATGGTATGATTGTTACAGTGCTGGAGGATCAGAGTCTGTTATTATGATGCATGTTTCCAATAGCTGCACCTGCTCGGCCCCACGGCTTTTACCTGCTACTCAGTATGACTGTCACACTCCAAGTCTGTTTCAGCCGTGGCCCCCGGTGACTGCAGTGTTGGTAGAATACTGCAAAAGCAGCGCTCTGAAGGTCTGTTTATTAACTCAACTGAACTACCTTGACGGAGGGTGAAGCCCAAGCCTCAAATCTAATTCTAGTCATTTATTAGCTGTGTTTTTTTTTATTATGTGGTTGGTTTTTTACGTTCTAGGCTGTTCTATACACGCCTTGCAAATAATTCAGCATTACCACAGGATTTGCAGGGAAAAAATGGCGGGAACTGATGGAATGGTGAAATTCCAAGACGGGATTTGCACTCGGAAATGAAGGATGAACATTTGGCTGGAATTTGTTTCGATGGGATTCAATGGGGATTTGTTTTTCATTAGTGTTTGTGTTGTCGACTTTCCAGCCTCCTCCTCTCTAGGTAATCATTTGTGGCTGTGGCTGTGGCTGTGTGTGTGTGTGTGTGTGTGTGTGTGTGTGTGTGTGTGGTGTAAGAATCAGGGGGAAGAGAAAGTGAGAACCCATCAGTAGTAGGCATGTGTGGTGTTTGATGAGAAGACTCCACTTGGGAAGCAGGAGGTGATTTCCATAGATGATCAACTGTTGAAACAGTCCAATGAGCTTCAGCGTCACTGAGTGAGCGGTAGTGTATATACTGTATAATATATACTATATAATATATACTTCTTTCTTTAAGTGTCCAAGTGCTTTTCAAACATCACACAGGTGTTTCACTTGTTTCTGCATCTACAGTATATGAGCCATCAATACAGACACTGAGGATGTGAAGAGACGCCATTTAAAAGACAGGCTTGGGTTATGGGGCTAGTTTATATTCCACTAACCATATTCTGACCTTGTTGCAGCTTTAAAATTCACTTTCTCATTGGACTTTAATCTCATTGAATTAACTGGTTTTGCATAATAGTGCCAACTGACAGTGTGTTGCCGGCTACGTGTGGTGAGTTCACAGTGTTAGCCAGCACACAGCTCCCCATGCTACTATCTCCCTTGTTAAAGTAAAGGACTAACCGTTCTCAATTATTCAGTACACCTGACAATATTCATTATTGGCTGTTAACTCTAACCCATGTAGTGTGTGCATTTCTAACCGCTGCTGCGTGAACTGACTAAGCCACTGCAATATTAATTGCGTGCAAATTAACAATAACAATAACAATAGGCTTCTCGGCAGGGAGCGGACGGGCCCGCGATGAGGCTTTGGCTCACCCAAGCTCAAAACATTAAACAACGGCAAACAAAAGTCTGAGTAGAACTTTTTTTCCCCTCCGGAGGGTTTGTATGCTAGTATATGTCTACAGTCCTCAGGCAGTAGGAGAAGAGCAGATTTCTACTCGTATTACATGTTACTGTATGTGCACATGGCCGTGCCTCATTATTTTGTTTTTCTTTTACGGCTGTAGCCACAAGCGTAATTGGCAAGTATGTTCAAAGTGATAAATCTCTTAGCGTTTCTGTTCAGTCATGGGTCAAATCGTCATCTGGGTTTTATTGTGAAATGGCCCCACAGCTAAAAATACATTTACAACTAGATCAGCGTTCGTTGATTGAACGCTTCCCCCCAATGACCTAACCAGCAGGGATTAACAGAGATGGTAGAAATGTTCCCTTCCTTTGCCTATTAGGGAGAGCGTCATTCTGCATCTCGCATCATAGCAGTCAACTTGTTTGTGTCCTGCATTTCCAGGCAGTTGCTGTGAGCTGACCTGGTTTAGCTCTCCCTCAGAGAGGGAATGTCAACGAGATGCTTGGGGATACAAAAGCTTGGTTTGCTAGGTCTCGATGAATTTGTGATGACTCCTCATGTTCTGTGTAAAAGGTTATGCATATGTGATGTTGGGCCTCATCATTGACATAGACAGGGTTTAAATGGCTCCGACTTAAACATCGTAGACGTCAATGAAAAACACAAAATATTCCTAAATATTCATGGCGTGCAATCCAACAATCCAAGGCATGCATTGTTGCTTATATGTACAAGATGTGTATAGATGTTAAACACAGATTGTTACGATCCTCAGCTGTGATTGGCTGACCGACGTTTGAAACCATTGTAAGATAGTTGCTTGATAAAAGGACACCTGAGACTAATAGCAGTTCATTTTGATACTGTACTTAGTGAAAATAGCACTCATACTAGTACTGTGCGTGTTGCTGAGCAGCCGCTTTGTTTAGCTGCTGTTCCAGCAGTACAGGGGGTGGACAGAATCATGGAAAGGGACATTACTTTAATGTGAGTAAGTCACAATGACAAAGGCAGCTACACAGGCATCTACAATTAAGGTGAATGCCAATTACCAGTAAGTGTCAGCGTTTAAAGAGGTCTGACAATCACCACTGTTGTATCTGAGTTTTCAAAGCAGCATGAGACAACTGCAGGTGCGAGACAAAGTGTGTGAACCCTTTAGAATTACCTGCACGAATGGCTCCTAAAATATGGTCTGATCTTCATCCAAGTCGTACCAATAGATGAACACAAGGTGATTTAGCAAATAACATAAAAATGTTCTTTTACATATTTTTATTGAACATATTGTTCAAACATTACCAGCCTAAGCTGGAAAAAGTATGAATTTTTGGCCATTTAAAACTAATTTCCTGCATTCAGGAAGGCATACCTCTAGCAGAAACAATCACTACACATAAAGGTGTTGCATCAATCAAAATGGATAAGTTATCATTTGAATGAAGTGTCAGTTTTGCTCTATTGAGACATTCTTTACCAAAACAGTTCAATTTACAACCATGAACACACAATCTTTAAGGGTCTGTATTCCTTCAATCTATATTTCCTTTCCTATTCTATATGCTCTTCCTTACCCCAATCTGCTGGTCTTTACTGTTTTACATCCTTTGTTTCTTTTATTCATCTTCTTTCCTTCTAGTCTTCAGTTCCCCTGCTTGTCTCCTTCCTCCCAGTTACTTCCCTGTTTTCTTCTGTTCCTCCTTGATACCTCTTCCTTGCAGTCTAATTTCTCTTCTCCACCTTTTGTGTTTCATTTTCATTTCCTTTCCCTCTATCTATCTTTCATTTCTCCTTCCTTCTCTGCATGTTCTTTCCTTCCTTCATCCATTGACTTTCACTGATGCAGGCTACATTTTTCCTTCCTTCTTTTTTTCCCTTCTCCAGTTCTCCTCCAGCTCTCCTTCCTTCTGTACATATTCTTACTTTCCTTCATCCATTCATTCTTTCACACTGTATATACATTTTTCTTTATGTTCTTCTTTCCTCTTCTCCTTCATCTATTCTCTATGCTTCCTTCTCTGCATGTTCTTCTTTCCTTATTTCACTCATACATTGTTTCACTTTTATACATTTTTCCTTCATTCCTCTAATTATTTTTCCTTCGTTGTTTCATTTTTCATTCACATTTTTGTTCCTTCCCTTTCCTACCGTAATAACCTTCCTTCCTTCCTTCCTTCCTTATTCCTTCTCTCATTCTCCAATTATTCCTTCTATGCATGTTCTTTACTTTTTGATGAAGTCCAAAAAAACCCAGAAACTATTCTTTTAAGACGGCTAATAACTGTTATTTGATGTATGACAAGGCAATTATAAAGTATGGCTCTTTTTGCTTGTCATTTATCATCATTTGTGTTGAGGTGGTAATAAGGGCCAGAATGCCATTAGGACAGACAGAGACTAGATACATCTGCAACGTCTGGTGCCCTCTCTTTTACCCTATTTCTCTCTTCTATATTCTGTCTCCTGCTGATAATTGTCATCAGGTTAGAAAGCCATCATAGAGCCAAATCCCAATAATGCTGCTCCATTGCCTGTTTGATAGACCAGGCTTTCCCTCTTTTACATTTGAATTCTGACACTGCTTTAGCAGGTCGTTGCAAGGTCGTTCTTGCAAAAATCATTCTCATGATTGCTTTGCTCAGAAGCTCAGCCCATAATAATAGACGCAAATACCACCATGCACACAGGTGCACTGCAGAACGTTTTGAGGTACAGAGAAATGTTTGCCCTTTGTGTACTTTTCAAAGCTTTAGTTTTGTTAGGTTTACTAGTAAAACACAGGCAGAGGCACACACACACACACACACAGACTGCAAGTAATACACAACTTGACTCAAGCTCCACCATCCTAGCTGCTTAGCATCAGCTCCACGTTAGCTTACCTCATCTGAATGCACATTCAGTGTTATCAAGGGCTGCTATCGGCTCTTATGCTTCTTCTGGCTCTTCAAAACAAATGGAGCGATGCCAGGGAGGAGGAGGAAGGACGAGCGGTAACATCCTCAGGGTTTATGGTTAATGTGGTCTTCATTTTGAGAAACACAAAATGCTACACACAGCACCCTCAAGAATGGATCTTTTTTGGATATTTATATGATATATTTCTTTACTTATTCATTGTTTTACAGGCCTGCTAAGTAGGGGTGGTTGATATAGCCTTAAAATAATATCACGATATTTCAGGGTAATTTGCGATAACGATATTCATGACGATATGAAAAAAGAAATCCTGAACAATGTTTTATTGGTGATTGCAGCACCATTTATTTGTGCAAATAGTGACAACATAAGTCAAATAAACATAAAAGTAGGTTTAACAGTGTTTTCCTTGGAATCTTCAGTAAAAGTATAAATATCTCAATTGTTTAATATTTTAGTTTAACAATAACTAAAAGTAACTTAACCTTTTACTCTTCAGGAGCCTGCAAAATAGTATCACCTAATAAAACTGACCTCAAATTTTAAGTACAAATGTAAACGGCAGCAATCCAAAGAAACCTTCAGTCAAAATGTCGATGTGGTGCGCGGTCAGGCTGATATACGGCTCCGAAGTTCGGCTCGACTACATGTCCGTGGTTGAGGCAAAAAAAACTTCACTGACGATAGCGTAGCTGCTAGCTTGAGTGCTACTTGCGAGTGCTCCAGCTATGCTCGGCTGAGTTCGTGTCATTTGCCTGCTTTTGGGCCGCACATCACCAGCTGCTAAACTCGCCTCACGTGACTTCTGACTTCTGTTTCCACCTTTAGCCGTAACCGTTTTAACCTAACTTAGCTCCCCTAGGATTCAGATGTTCTGGTGCGCTAGGGAATGCAAATGTGTCAACACGACATCACGCCGCTATATCGTTAATATCATGATATGACACTTTTTTTTCGTGTACAAATTTATACCGGTATTATCGTGAACGATGTGTAAAGGAAACACTGCACACACACATACTGTCAGTCTTTTTATGTGTGTGCGTGTGTGTGTTTGCATTTGCATTTAGCGGTGCAGCATTTGTTCCTCATTACCAGTTCTTGTCTGAATTGTGTGACCCAGGTGAGAGATAGTGCCGGCCTCCTCACAGCTCCAGGTCACCCCAGCCATTAAGACAAATCTGCAGTCCCTCATGTACCTCCCTCTCGACACCCCAAAGCTCCAAAACTCCGCCAATTAACATGTCAGAGCACAGCATGGTAGCGACTAAATGAAACTGGAAACTGGGTCAGAAAGTTTATGAAGATATGTTCTGTTACAGAGCAAAAAAATAATGAGGAATGTTTTGGCAGTGCGCTGTACTTTAATGAAGAATATGTGGATTGTACAGTCTGAAACCCTGTTATTGTGTAACCTATGTAATGTTTCCAAAGGCTAACCTTGAGTCTAGGCGTGTTGAAAAGTTGATAACGAATCCCATGTGTTTCTCACAAGCCCTGTACGAAACCTAAAGGTCATGCATGAATATTTCAAGCAAAATCTAGCACATGGAAAAGATTCATTCTTGCAAGGTTCATCATTTATTTTGCTGATGATAATGATCTCTCTCTCTATATATAATGAAATAACACATAAAAGTTATATCATCCATAACATAGCAACCACAACACACTATATTTGTTGCTCCTTGTTAAGAAGAATAACCTTCCTTAATGTTGCAAAATGCACAGTATCTGTTCATTTCTGTCGGTCAGCGTTTTGAACCAGTGCAGATTAATTTTTCATTTTCACCTCCCTTATTTTGGTCGATTTACAATTAGAAACTAGAGAATGATTCTATTTTCCTGTTTTCCCTCTTTGAGTTTGGTTCGAAGCCACCTTATGGAGCATCTGTGACCCAGACTTTATATCCAACTATCTATAACTATCAAATAGATCCTAACCTGTGCGTGACACATCGTAGAATGGGGATTCTGATCAAAGACCAGTTCACTTCTTGAATTGAGATGCTCTCGCGACCTCGTCCATCATCTTTGAACAGGAACAAGCCATATTCTCAGAAGGTTTGAATACATCCCATCTCCTTGTCCGTTGTCTGTTTATGAGAGTTGAGGGCTTTCAGCTGAGTGGCTGGATGGAGCATGATTCACTGTGTTTCACTAGTTTTATTGTTTTGAAAGCTTTCAGTGGATGGTCTCAGTTCACTGCACAGGGCAGCATTTAACTAAATGAGAGAATAAATAAAAAGGTCAGTGACATCATTACTTAAACTCAGGTGCTTTGAAGTTAGGTTATCTACTTCATGTTGTGCTGGTGCACAGCCAGGTGCATGTACAGTATGGCAAAGGCAGTGGGTTGTGGGAAACAATTTGGTTTTGTGAATATCAAAGGGGAATACCACTCAGTTTGAGAATCAGTTTTATGACCAAATGAGCTTAATTTCATAGCTGTGCTGTGTAGGTATTGTCACAGTCACTTTAACCATCTTTTCCAGTCCATTTTTAATGGAACAGTTCTTTGAAGTGACATCAGAGATGTCAGGACTCAATCCTCTCAGTCTTCTCTCAACAAAGGGGAAACATATTTGAAAAAGAAAATTAATCTTTAATTTGGCGTATAATTAGGCCGATAGCATTATTCATTCCAGGCGATTGCCCAGTTTGATAGCAGACACGTTTTCACTAACACTGATGGCTGCATTTCAGAAAATAATTAAGTGTTTTTTCTTATTTTCTTGAAAAGACCAAAATGTAATTCTACCAACAACACTTTATTTGGTAGATACTATGAATGAACTTGTGAGACACAAATAGACACAAACTAAGTCCAGCCTTTTTCTTTGTTTTAATTCAGTATAGCTTGGAGATTGGTAGCAAGCAAAGGTGAAATTACTCTTTAATGAGAGCACTAGTAACCATTCATCTTAATTTGTCCACTACCGGTCACACAAGCTCCCAGAACAGCTTATGCATATGCCCTTTGCTTAACATTGATTACTATTTGGAGTGAAATCATTAATAATTCATATTTCTTATGGAAATGTTTTTTCATTACAGCTATAAGCTGATTTTAGTTTAAGTTACATAAAGTATTGATGTTCCTCTCCACAGGATGTGGACACAATTGTTCATGCTTTGATAGTTGCTCTGTGGTCTGTTAAATGTGACCTTCCTCTCTGTATTATGGAGGAGTTAACACATTGATTTACTCCCAATTAAACCCACTGGGGAGAGCATTGACAACAGATTGAAGGCTTTGATAATTAAAACAGATTGAAGGGAATGAGATGAAGAGAACAGTTTATCTTGTGCTTTTTTCAGAACCAGATGGTCTCTCAGATTCTGGTCATGAACGTCACATGTACAAAGGATTTGACTAATTGCTTAAGATCTAGTCTATAGATACACACTATTTATATGTTCAGTGACAATATCAGTATGAATAGGATTATTATAGCTTTATAGATATGGCTGGAGTGACAGCCCCGTGTGCTACCGGGGACAAAGTATAATAAACAGTAAATATGTTTATTCATTATTGCACAGCACACATCATTTACTAGGCTGTACATTTACTGCAGGCTGTGTAAAAGACAGAGAAGTCACATTAGACTTGTAATCACAAGTGATTAATAACATTAATCACATATCTTATTGCAGTGGAGTCTCTATGTCATTGTGTTGGTATGTTGCGTATTGTTGGGATCATACGTAATAATCTGTAATGCATATGTGTTGCTGCAAACTGTGTGCAGAGTACTTGCACTCAGGATCCCATGGCTAAAATGTATTGAGATTAAACTGTTTACACGTGGTTATTGATGTATGACAACATGAATTTGTGGTGCAAATTTGATTCACTAAAGAAATGTTTTCATCATGAAAACCTGAAAGAGAGCTTGCAAAAAATGGGACAAAGCAACATTAATTTGAGTTTATGCATAGTGAAAGCATATGTAGAATAAATGCATGCAACCCCTGCATCACAACGCAGTGCCTCTACAATGGATCTACATTCAACGCATTAAGTGTGGTCCTGGTTGGGCTGGGTGATTGGCCAAGGAAGTGTCTAGTGAACAGAGGTTCCTAGGAGGGCCAGCTGAGCAAGAGCTGGCTGAGACAGCCCCTAGGAAGATGTTGAGTTGGCAGATGGTGCTTGTTTTCCAGGACCAGGATAGTTTTCTTGAGTACAGTTTTTGGAACAAGCGGTTGCTTGTCCAAACAAATGATCAGAATCAATCAGATCACCATCCAACGAAAATCTCATTTGGAACTTTGGCACCATCAAGCCAATAAATTAGAATGTCATTTGGCTCTGAAATGAGAATACACATTGGCAGGGTATCTCTCCATTATCTAAGATAAAGGCTCAGTGCCCACAGTCTAGCAGACACAGAGAAATATATGGTTAATGAAAGATGAAATATTATGACAGGTATGAATGAAGTGCACTTGAAAATAAAACTCTCCAATTTCTCTGTGTTAAAGAAATGCAACATCCTGTTATTCTTTAAAGCTGCACTAGGAAACTTGAACGTTGATGGCCCCAGTTGGCAGCAAGAGATAACTTGAAAACCCAGAAATCATGTAACATGACATCAGTATCCTGTGCACTCCTCGAGTCCTGCTTTCTTTGGACAGAGTGCTCACTCAATGCTGTTTACAAGACAGTTTTGTATTTTGCTCTTATGGTTCAATTCATCACTTCCAGTAAGTGGGGATTATTTCCTCCAAATGATCATACCATACCTTTTATTTTGGTGCAAATAGGGTGAATCTGCGGCGTCTCAATTAGTGAGGACGCTTTATAAAGCGAGTAGTAAAGACTGAAGTATGACACGTTTTGGTTCATGCCTTCACAAAAGACATTGTCAAACCACAGGACTGTAAGTTGTTCAACTCACACCTGTCAACAATGAGGACAGCATGTCAAGAGCAGACACCCATCCACAGGGAGAAATTCACCATCAAGTCAATCAATATCATTCAATCACTGTCATGCTGCATGACCCAACCTCTGTTAAGCTTCAGGTCATGGACCGTTACCCTGATATTCTCCTGTACAAGTTCCTGATAGTTTTTGGAATTCATTGTTCCCTCAATGATTGCAAGCCGTTTGTCTCCATTTGTTTACAGTCTGCCTGACTGTAGACTGATGGAGGCCCGAGTCTTTGGAAATGCTTTCGTGACCTTTTCCAGTCTTATGAGCCTCACCAACTGTTCACCGGAGGTGGCATATTCCACTTCAACAGAGGAGAGCAGACTCTATTGGTAACCAAGGTTTTTATATGACAGGATACCTCTAACCCGCACCTAAATGTCATCTCATTGATTGGATCACCTGACTTCAGTTACCCCCTTTCATAGACGTCATTATCCTGGAGACTTTCACATACCTTTCCCAGCTTAAGCTAGCAACACACTAGACACATTTTAAAATCTTGCTTTGCAGGTGTACTTTTAGATTTGTGGGATTTTTCCCTTTTATATTTACGCCACATACCTCCAGCTGACACCCAAAGCCCTGCCGCACTGCCACACCAGGGCTTGACATCAACACCAGTAACCATCTAGGTCATGGTAAATTGTGGCTGTGGTTAATAATTCATATTGGTTCTGCTAGTCATTTGGCAGGTGATCAACCTGTGTTTGATCAGTCCATCCTGAATTGCTTAGGCTGTGGGGAGTTGTATTGGCTGGTGGAATTCTGAATTCATGAGCCACTGCAACTGGTTTATTACAGGTAGTTTCATAACCTGTTCAGATCATTGATGGTTGAAATGCTTACCTGTACCTGAAGTATTTGAAATACTGATAAACTGTAAAGTCGCTCATCTTCAGCAGCTTCTGTGTCGTGGTGCCCCGATCTCTGATCTTTTTTTGAGGCTATGTGCCGTGCTACATATCTACTACATTGAGTCTCACATTTAATAGAGAGTGGCTGTATTGGTGCAGACTTGTAGAATGGGAGTAGGGGCTCCTGGGTGCCTATGCCTGCTGGATATTGGTCTTGACACTCACCTAGCAGTCCCCCAAATGAAACTCCCCACACTGAGTCACTCATCCATTATACATGAGTCGCTTTTGAGCTGTCTGAACGGAACATCTTCTTTCCCGGCTCGTTAATTCATTAAAGCAAATGCACAGGCGGCTTCATGGACACCAGCGCAGCTCGACAGTTTGTTCATGTTAATTTAATTTGGTTTAATCAGGAGAAAAATGAATGATTAATAAGGTTTTTTTGTTTTGTATTGTTTTGTTATAATGACCTAAATGTTACCTTGTGTGACTCCGCAATGCATAAGCAAGTCCACCGAGAGAGAGACAGCGTGGATACATCCCAGGAGTCAGTCTGTTCCTGTGCCACCTCATGGCTTTACAAAGGCTTCTCTCTGTTACTTGTTGTTGGCCGCATTAGTCTTAAGCCGATAGCAGTACCAGAGAGGGTTTGGCCACAGTGGGGGGATTGGTTTATTGACGTGGTGAAAGGCTGACGCTTTTGAAGTCAGTTGCTGTATTAGGTGCGCCTTACTCAGAGATTAAATGATCAGAGGATGTTGTCATTCACTGTTAACTTCATAGACTATGAACTCGACAACACCAGTAGGGGGAGGCCAGTCATGCATTAGCGCTTGACACTGATTGGGTTTGATGGCTCTTTGAAAAATGCTGTTACTCATTGTGCGTTAGCGTGCTATTTTAGAGGATTTATTTTCCCTCGTGTTTGTTTTTCACCTCAAAATGTCTAGAACACTTTGTGCTCCAGAGCCAGTCAAATGCCGGGCAGACGTGATGACTGTGCCACGGAAAGGGATTTCCATTAGCTTTCCATTTGTGGCGTGGTTACACATCAGTGTGTAACGCACATGCAACCGTGCTCAGATCAAACCAAATTCATTTCATTAATGAAGCCCCGAGTTCTTGAATTGATGAAGGCTTGTGTAGTGTGTGTGTGTGTGTGTGTGTGTGTGTGTGTGTGTGTGTGTGTGTGTGTGTGTGTGTGTGTGTGTGTGACTCCTGGGAGAGATACACTGTGTCTGTGTGTGTGTGTGTGTGTTGGTGTGTGTGTGTGATATGAAAAGTTGAAGCCAATGAACATGAACAAGACAGGACCAAGAGTACACTGTACCATTGGTTACTTTGACTACACACACACACATAGTTTCAGTGACAGCTGTGCTCCCCTCATCTATAATTTACTGCCAAAGATAACCAATAATTTATCTCTGCCCTCAGTCACTGACCCCAAACATCAGAAGCAGATGATCCATGGTGAACCAGCTTGCTCTCCTGCTCTAACAAACTCCTCCACGGATGTGATGGAAGAGTAGTGCATGATGGGAACTCAAGAAATGCATTCTAAAGCAGTGTTGCTCACGTATGCCGTCGCTTGTACAGCTCCCTCTTATTGGTCAAGGTCAAGGTATAGGTCATGTTAGCTCAGAGGGAGAAACTCTAGAGATTCACTCTTATATATGTGGGAAATAAACTCAAGGTACTGTAAATACGACTTACCTTGAAACAAATATTAGTTTGAAACATTTGTTTTCCTGAGTTAAACTTCTTGTTTTTTTAGTTTAATTGGGATACCTAGAGGACCTATTTTTCCACCTGGAGGTTATTCTGTTGTTTGAATCGTATCTTTTAAGTGTTGTAAACTCTGTCCTTTGAGATTTAATTAGCCCTCCAATCAAAGCTACATCAGATCTAGTGTCTTTAAAACAGACTGACAAAGGCTGTCCACCCCTACATTGCTAGATGCATGTAATTGGACGTAAGCAGGATGGATGAACAGTAATTACTGAGTCCAGGGAGAAGTGAGGGGAAGATGTGGGGTTGGAAGTTTGAACGGTGTGCGCCGTGTGACTGTCCAAGGGTCCCAGGGAGAAACGGTGTAGCTTTTATTGTTGCTGCTATACTGCAGTAGTGTGCCGAAGCCTCCTCTGACAGCTCTGTTTACTGAGGCTCTCATCCAAGTACAATAAAGACACCTGGAAACCGAATTACACACGACAAATACTATGTTTTTAATTTCTCTGCTGTAGAACAATGTCTAGTACAGACCAGACCCTCATCCTCAGCATTGCTGTGCTACTCATTGAGGATTAGAGTGGGTTTCAGTGTGGTTGGGAGGTTGGTGTTTATAGATCAGCATTGTCGCATGTCTGACGATGGAGGTGAGCAAGAGACAGCTTTGAAAAGGGGGCTGTTATGTTGTACACTCCTAACATCTCTTTATTCCTTGCGTGCATTCCCTAAGGATGGCACTGCACTATATATGAGTGAGTGCTTCCACGGCTAACACAATAGAAATGTAATTTTTCCCGTCTGGAATGAGAGTTTAATAGGAAAAGTTGTCCTCAGTGTATTGTGAGCGCACCGTGATAATGACTCTGCAGCAGAGCACCCCTCCTCACATCCCATCCCATCTGTCTCTGTGTTTGAACAGTATCGCAGGTGACTGTCCCTGAGGAACTCCACAGACCCGCAGCACTGTTAACAGCCTGCCTCATGTTCCACTGCTCATATCCAGGTGTGTGTGCGCGCCTGTCCATGTACATGTATACGGGTGTGTGTTTGAGTACAAGATGTGAGTAGAATTTCTCTTGACAAACAACCCAAGAGAGGAGGTAAACCACAGGGAAGAATTCCTAATCTCCCAGAAGGTCTTTGTAACCTCTGCAAATCAAGGCAACAGAATAGACACACAACCTTCTTGATTTGCAAACCTCATCTATCCATTATCTTTCCCCCATCTTTGAAGTGGTCTGGTGCGATCTGATGTGTTTTACCAAGTCTGACTGTCCCACTCCAGAAGCGCAGTGTGGTGCCTCACATCATGCTACAGTCGTTCCACTGCTGGCTTATGTTTACCATGTTTATTTCACTAGATTGAAGAATCTCAAATTGATTTGACTGTGGACACAGGGACTGATAAGGTCTGAAAGGAAAATACACATTTGGAATATATTTTGAAGCTGTAGATGGTTTGTTGTTGTTGGTTTTTCTGACACTGTAGCAAAATTAACCTTGAGTTATGGTGGGATATGAAAGCTGTGGATTGATTATTTTTCATTAGCAACTCCTAATCATAGCAAGTCAGTGGTTTATATACAGCCCAATTGAGCTCCACTCCAAATTAAACTACCCTTATACAAACACTTCATTTGGACAACTCCAAAGCATCATCCAAACACCACATAGCAATGTGTCAGTATGATGAAATATTGCAGCAGTTAAAAGAAAACCACCATAGGTAGAAGATGTGCAGCATAAATCTGAACTCATTTCATGAAAGAATGAAATATGTTCAGTTTAAGCAGACCAGTGAGCCAATACACACACATATCAAATATGTGAAATGGGAAATTTGAAAACTATTAGTGCAATTTGAATGAAATGAAATGAAATTATACTGCACTTGTGTTTGCTTCCGCACAAGTGGCCTATACTTACAGTACCAGTCAAAAGTTTGGACACACTTACTCATAGGAAGGGTTTTTCTTTATTTTTAAAATTTTCCACTATTTTAGAATAATAGTAAAGTCATCAAAACTGTGAAATAACACAAAAGGAATTATGCAGTGACCAAAAAATAAAAAATAATATCTACTAAAAACTAAAAACTATCTTATATTTTAGATTCTTCAAAGTAGAAACCCTTTGGCATTAACAAGCAAAGAAATTCCACAAATTAACTTTTAAAGGCCACAATCACTATGTGAGTCTTTAAAATGATGATTTAATCATTGTGGTTCAACATTCTCCACCTCTAAAGTCTAAATGAAAACTACTTGTTGTTGGTGCATTTCAATTTAATTAAAATGTAAGTTTTGAAAATAAATTCATACACAGGCATCAACTTCTCTATTTGTCTAAGAAAACTTCAAGCATTTAAGCATCAAGCCTTTATATCAAAATGTCTTTAAGATCATGAGAAACAAAAACAGGTGTGTCCAAACTTTTGACTGGTACTGTACCTATACTAAAAGAAGAGGAAGACATAACTGTGTGTAACAACATGCAATTCATACTTAATTATATGTTGCAGACATTAAATTACATTAAATTACCCACAACACATTTCTCCATGAAACAAAAGTAGCCCTATCCAATGTTTGATGTTCAAACCACTTTGCTGGTTTGTCAAAAAGACATCAAAGAGATTTGTGCTCCAATTTGATTGTGAATTGGGCTCCATCAGTCCACTGCAAGACAAATAATATACAATTTTAATATACAATGACAGCAGTTTAAGTGGGCATCCTGTATTAAAACTAGTAATAAACAACCCAAAAATAACAGACCTACAAGCCTCCACTGCTGCATCAGGTGCCATTGTGCATCCATCAACAATAAGAACTCTGAATAGAAATGGCGTTCATGCAAGAGTAGCAAAGTAACAATGGTTTCTTTACATCGGTTCTGTGGACAGATGAGTCCAAAATTGAACCGTTCGGTTGTAATCAAAAACCGGCCACTGCCACGATAACCTTCTCCTTACGGTCAAGCATGGTGGTGGGAGCGTCGTGGTCCGGGGCTGCTCTTTGAATCTGGACCTGGACGACTCAACATCATTAAGGGAACTGTAAAGGATACCAGAGAATTCATGAACAGAATGTCAGCCTGTCAGTCTTGAGAGCTGAAGCTGGGCTGAAAGTGGCTGTTCCAACAAGACGATGATCTAAGCATTCAAGCAAATGGCTCAGGAAGAAGAAATTGAGTGATTCGTGAGACCTCAAAACTCACTGAGTTGGTGGAGTTCTGTAAGGAGGAGAGGGAGAAAATCCCTCTAGGAAGATGAAGAGACCGATCAGTGGCTCTAGGAGATTCATCACTGATGAAGCTTATTGATTGAAGGAGTTGGCATATTTTTGCAAACTTCTTGTCGAATAAACCAGTTTTCTTAAATAGATAATTTATGTGGGACATATGTGGCTTTAGAAGGTTATTCCTCTATAATATATGACATAACGAGCACTCCCTGTAGGGTTCACACACTTTGAAGCAGGACTGTATAAACATAGTCAGTGTATCAGATTTAGAGCTAAACTCCTTTTGACACACACTAAACTTAGTTTGAGCTCTAAATCAGTAGCATATGATTAGGTCCTTGTTGCCTTCAAGCATCAACACAGGAGTTTAAGAGCATCCTGGCCTGTCATGCTTGGTGAGCAACCACAAAATCTTGAGTATTTGTGTCCTGGCAACCTCTCTTTACCGGAATCTTTAAAATGGAGCGATGCGTACACACACACACACACACACACACACTAAAAATAACACGCTGAAATACTTAAGGTTATCAAATATTTCACATTTCTACCCTAAATGGCTCGCTTTTGTATGCTTGGGTTAGCAGTCCATTCTCCGAGAGTGGAGACGTTGACGTCCATCGCTGTATTCACTCCACTCCCTCTGCAGCCTATGTATTAATACCAAATGTTAAGTTAGGATGTTCCTCTTTCCAGAAGCACTCCTGCAGTTTTCAGGATAAAGGCTGAGGTCTCAGTGCCCCTGCCAACTTTTGCCAGGGTTGGCGTGGTTATCTCTTGTTCAGTGTCACTCTGAGGGGGGTCAGCGGTGTATGAAATGAAACTGGGGCTGGATCTGCTGCTGCCTCGCCGTGTCTTTTCAGAACCCACCCATCCATCCAACCCCACCGCAGGGAAGTCAGGCAAAAGCACTGATCCTCCTCTTCCCCCCACCTCCCGATCCACTGTCCCTCTTCTCTCCTGTAATCTTTCTTTCCTATTCTTGTGTTCCTCCCTTTCTCCCGGTGAGGCTTCAATTCTCGGGGTCGTGATCTAGACAGGAAGAGGGGGTCAGTCGTATGCCAGTAGCTTGTTGATGTTAATTGTGAGTCATGATGACGAAGGCTAAAAGAAAAACACTATGAAAAAGAGATACAATTCGTGTTCAGACAGTGCATGAGCACACACACTTACCTAGACAAAGAGACAGCCTATTCTGTTGAATAGTCCATCACAATATATGAAAGGCTTTATCTAGCAAATGAGATTGTTGACAGATATTGAACCGTGGAGGCAGACAGAGAGACCTAATGACAAACCAGTCGGCAGGCTGACAGTCTGGACAGCAGACAGGTAGTCACTGATGCCTGTAGGCAGACAGACTCAGCTTACCCCTGGGGATCACAGGCTCGGGTGGTGAGGAGGGAACCAGCAGCTGTACCGCAGCCTTGACAAACAGTGCATTTCAGAGGATTTCGTGTCTGTCTGCCCCGTGCTGCTTGTGCAGCCCTCTTCATAATACAGCCTCAAAGATGACGGTTTAAGGGCTCCGAGTAGCCACAGGGCGTGTAGGCAACCATTAAGAGCACAGCAAAACAAGTAGATTTCACACGGTTTCCACTGAGAATTTTCTTACGACAAAGCAGCTGAAAAATACGCTAATATTTGACAGATGCAGGACAGCTACACACACAGGTACCACAGTGAACGAAGGTTAATATTCACGGCACCTTGACACACTTCCTGAGCCGAACAGAAACACGGTCTTCCTGGCAAGATTACAGGTGCAACATGGCTTTTTGAGAGACTAATCTCAGATCACAGGGGATTCGCTCGAGTAGAAATGAGCACCAGAGGAGGGCCATTGAATGCCTCTCAGCTCCTCTCCTACTTGAGAATATGAAAGTCAGCGCAGTGCCTTTTGAGTGTAGCCATTGAGCCTTTTGCGTTTTTTGGACTTCTGTTTAAATTGTGGATGAGTGTGTACACGCATCGACTCCGGGTACGGTCAAAATAAATGAAACCGCCGGCATGAAGATTTCCCTCAGTGACGGTGGGTCTGAAATGATGTGCGGCGCTTGCCTGGGTCTGTAATGGCGTGCAGTGCTCTTAGTCCATTAATCTCTTAATGGGCAAGTTCACCGCTAATCACCGGCAGCATAACGATTTTCGCGTGATCCTCTGGGCACTCCCGTGTTTATGATTGTGGTGGAAAACACAACCCCTGTTGCCGTTTCAGAACCACTCGTAAAACGCTATTGGCATCGCACCCGGCAGTGAGCACACTTTGCCCATCGTTTGCCACGCTCTTCAAACCACTTGCGCTCATTAACGGTCTAGAGGCATTGTCACTCCGGAAGCCATGACTCCCATCAGAGAGGTGGGATGCAAGGGATCACTCAGAATTGTTTAAGTGGTTTACATGTTTTCCAGGACAGGAATGATCGGATCGCTGCCGTCGCAGGAAATTAAGTAGATACTGAACTCCAGCTACCGACGATGGATAACATGTTTTGTTTACAGCTACATAAATCATCGCATTAGTTTATGGATTTTCCTGACACCCGGGGATCCTCTGTGTCAAAGTGTCAAACTATCTGAAAAATTGTTTGTATAAAACCATTTGTTCTGAGCAGCAAAACAAGGATATTACTCCTCTCCATCAGAAGTCCCTGCCTTCCCAAATTGCTTTAGCATGACACTGCATGGCTGACCCACTGTAGCTGTGGTGCCATGAAAAGGTACCACTGTCTGATTTTCCAAATTTTCTGATCTTTATAGTTCTTCAAAGGGACCCTGAGTGAACAATCAACACAAAGTTCAATACTTATTTCATCTATGGAGCAATCCATGTCTCGGTGTGAAAAATCTATCCAACTTGGACTGTAACTGGTTACACTTTATCAATTACTGCAGCCAAATGTTTCCTGTAATAATTGATCGGTCTCTCACAGGTTTCCAACAGAACTGCTTCAGCTGAGTTACATTGCTGGGTTTTTCGACACAACCCGTGTGTGTTTTTAGGATCATCGTTTTGCTGCATGACCCAGCTGTGCTTCAGCTCACAGACAGGTTTCGTGGTGTCCGTCAATAATGGCCAGTGGTCCAGGTGCTGATGCAGCAAAGCGTCCCCAATCCGTGATGCTGTCGCCACCGTGTTTGACCGTTGGTATGAAGTTTTTAATGCGTTTGGTTTTCGTCAGACATAAAAACAGAATTCCACCTCAGCCGCCAGTAGCCACCTTCCATTTATCTTCCTAAAGTCCTGCTTAACAGTGTTTGCTCCTTTTTATTTCAAATATTGGTAATTGGTGTTTTGTCAGCATGCTCACTCTGCTGTGCTTTCGCTATACTGCACGTCTCTACTCTGTTGTGCCTCTGTTTGGATCCAGCCTGTTATTTTAGCCGATCTTTTACAATCACAAGAACTGTCAGTCACAGAATGATACAAATGTACGGAAACTAAATTATAGTTGGACAGCATGTTAGGTCTCTGTATGAGAACCATCTATTTACTCACTGGCTAGACACAGCCTGTACAATGACTCATCCATTATCCTCATCCGTCATCCAATGGCTCGCTTCATTTATTTCAGTTTTTCTTGCTTTCTTATCTTATTGTATATTGTGTGTTTAGTAGATTGTTTTGTTAGTAGTAATAGAATTTGTTCCTTCTTTTTCCTTATGGCAAGCCCTTTCATGTAACTAGGTTGTTATCGTGCCCTTAAGTCCACTGGTACCTCAGATAATTCCAATATGCAACCACTGTATATTGTGTAGTAATATAAATGGTTGTTATTTTTACAATCAGCATTGATAACTTTACAGTCCCTAACTCACTTCGCCCGTCTTGCCATGGTTTATTGTTTTGATTCCTAATTGGTTGATTATTAGTTGCAGTCACTCATTAGCCTTCTTCTGTTTCCACTGCAGATGTTCCCTGTGCCTCAGTTATCAGACCAGCCTAATTTAATGCAGTGACTTACTCAGAGATTATCACTCCTGTCTGCCTCGTTTGCCTCAGTTGTTCCCCCACCCACTAAACGAGCGCTAATACAAATTATACAGCATATTCCGGAAATGAATTGGGTTTGACTGTTTTCTGCGCCACGCATGTGTAGTTTTTATCATCCATCGACTTTCACTGGCTGTTTTAACGCCTCACTTTGGACTGTGATTAAAAACAGTATTATCTACATGGGGGGAAATGGAAAATCTAAATCACGCAGCATCCGTCTCCTTCTCTGAGGCTGAAAATGCGTGATGATGAAGATGGCAGGGGATGATTGGAATGATGTGATTATAGTCTCAACTAAACCGGGAAGACAAGATGCATCAGCTACACGCGGGGATTACGAATGACCTTGATGTTTGGGAGGAAAGCCTGCATGCTTCCTTGGAAGAAATCACACACAAACAAGCCAGATAATAATTAGGCCTAAACGGGATCATCCTGCTATTTATGACAATAGTGTGTAAATGAACAGAGAGGAAAAAAACAAATGATATGATATGATACTTCACCATTCCACACTCGGATGACCTCCTGTCATCCACGACCTTGGAACTCTAAAACACACTGGGGCCAAACAAACAATATCCAGGAAACATCTATCTTCTTATCCTTCGCTCTGCCTTTTTCTTTCTTTTCGCCACCCACGTAAAGCAGAGGATTGTGGGTATCGTAGCTTTAAAACTCTCTGCTCGGTTTCTGTTCTCTCAGGAGGCAGATATCATTATTCTTCAAGGGAAGCTGGTGGAAATGGAGCAGATAATATTTGATCGTATTCACACGAACGATGGGTGATGCTTTGTATAATGCGAGTACGGGCACTGTCCCTCAGTCAGCCTGTCTGAGAGGTATTGGGTGGCCAATAAGCAGGAGGCCAGAGTCAAAGCCCAGACATACTGTCAGAGCTGGGGAGATTGATCACCACGAAGGCGGAGGACTGGGCCCCATTTAGGAGTACACCTCCCGCACCCTCCCGGCAGCAGCATGGGCCACGAGGCTCAGCGAGTCGTGCCTGTCCTTCAGATCAGCCAAAGTGACAGTTGGATCACCTCGGCTGGTCCCCTGTGCTCACAACATTAAGACAACACCAAACAACACTATCGCTCTCAACAGAATCTCGATATGCTGGGCCAATGTCTGTGGCCTCTAATCTATGAACATTTTGTGGTTGTGTGTGTGTGTGTGTGTGTGTGTGTGTGTGTGTGTGTGTGTGTGTGTGTGTGTGTGTGTGTGTGTGTGTGTGTGTGTGTGTGTGTGTGTGTGTGTGTGTGTGTGTGCGTGCGCGCGCACCTTTATAGATTGATGCTGTCATTACAAACTTACCAAACTAATTATTAAAGATGTCAAATGTATTCATGCCTTTGTGCAGGGGGATGCACTCGTACGTGTCACACACAACAGATGTGTTTTGAAAGAGCTGTAGGCAAATGTTTTCTCTGAGCTGTCGGAGAGCTAGATCTATATATTGAATAAACCTGTAGGCGATGTGGGACGGGTCGATATTTAACGTCACCCAACAAGGGAGGCATCCGTTAAAGTGAGAGAGCGGCAGCGGCGTCACGGAGGCAATGGGCACCTTGCTGCAACTGTATTAGCTGTCTGTGCTGTGTAGCCGTCGGGCATCTGGCCACGTTGTATGATTGGGATCGGATGTGTTTCTGCATTGAGATTCCAGTCAGGAAGTTAATCATGGACTCTGAATGTTTTGTGTCACCTCTCTTGTCTGATAGCTTTGTGTCTTTGATTGGATAGAATCAAGGTTTTGTCTTTCATTATGCAGAACGCCTCTAGTTTATCTTGCACGTTTCTTTCTTTGTATCCCTTTGCCAGTGATGAATGGAACAAGAAATATCGAATTATTATTTAATTATTATATAGTCGGGGCTGCTAAATGTAATTACCCACTGCCGAATGGTTATGCGGGTTTGCGTGCGTGTTGGTGTGTGTGAGAAAGAGGCATCCTACTGGTGTTCGTGTGTTTGTGAGAGTGAGACAGGACTACTGATTGGTCCTGATTGGCCTGAAGCCAAAACAAACAAAATGCCCCTTCTGCTGCTCTGCTTCCTGTCTTTATCGCTCACTTTACTTTGAATATTCACATTCATGTTCTCTATTCCAGATTATACTGTGCTCAATCAAAAACCCGCTTGTACATAATCAATTTGGGGAATTCTAATTTACTGAAGCAACAACCCGGAGCCACTCTAGCCTGAAGGCACGTTGATAAGTGTCAAGCAGCTGCAAAGAACAGTATTGACAAAAAAGAAGGCTACTGCAGAGGAGGCACAATAATAAAAAAGAAAATACACAGCATTCAGAGAAATGCTGGGTTGTCACCCCAGTGACATAGCCACTGGTAGAGCACAGGCTGCTGCTCTTATTGAAGATAACAAAGGGATTCATCTATCAGCCCTAGCCCTGATACAGGACCTTTTGGGAGTCCCTCATCGTTTTTTACCTCTCCTAAAGGGTCCTGTCCTGCTCCATTGACTTTATCCCCTGTGAAAGTTGGAGAGCTTTAACACAAAAAAAAATGTTGAATTTCACTTTCACTTGTCCGTGATCCTTCACTCACTTAGATGTGGCACGCGCTACGTCTCCTGTGCACGCGTAAACTTTTAGATAAATATAGGCATACTCCAGCATCTCCATTGTAATGAAATCAAAGATGGCTGACAGGCGCCTCAAATACTTTGTTGGTACTTTGCTGCTTCGCAGCAACACGCACACTGCTGCCGCCAGTGTTCGGGTCGAGGTAAGTCCAGCCCTTGCTTCGCTCTCCCACATGTCAAACAAATTGGATAAAAACGACTCTAAAATATCATTTTTTTCATTCATCAGAGGGCTGAAAATTGCACATGCTGGTTTAATTTCTGCCTTGATAGTTTTCCAAAATGTTCGCTATTTCTCTCACAAAGTTGATCCATTCTTCACAACATTTTGAACACAAACAAAGTTGATGGTGAAGTTGTGCAAACAGTAAGTAAGGCATAATTCTTCTACACTTAAAACTAGTGCAATGAAACTGCACATGGATGCTTGGGATGGGCTCCATAGACATCAGGATTTCACTATTTTGTATTGAAAATGAAAATTACCCACGTTCAATTTCGATATTTCGATAAGCTGTTTGGACGATTGCTGTTTATCGGCAGGGTGGCAGGGTAACGTTATACTGATGCAACTATTTTCTTTCTCTGTCGAAGAAGACGGAAGGCCACTCATTGGACCTGGACATTTTCAGTGCTGTGGTTTCCAGTCCTGGTCCTTGGGCGCCCAGAGCCCTGCTGGTTTTCTATCCCGCCAAGTAGTTAATTGCATTCATTTGATGTCCCAGGTGTAAATCAGTCTCTGATTAGACAGCAGTAATGAAAACCAGCAGGGATCCGGACCCCGAGGACCAGGATTGAGAACCTGTATTAAGATGATTAAGATGATTAAGACGATTGAGACGATGAGCCTGTAAGCGTGCGTGCGTGCGTCCGTCCGTCCGTCCGTCCGTCCGTCAGTCACTTGGGTGATGTCATCATTTGTGCCATAATATAAAATGCCTTTGTGCATTTCACCATTCACTAGCCACCTAATCTACAGGGTTGTATGTGTGTGTGTGTGTGTGTGTGTGTGATTGTGGGTATGTCAGTGGGGTTATAAAGTGGGCACCTCCCATCACAGATGCTTCGTTGATTTAGGCCCACAACACCTCCAGAAGTCAACAGTGATTTCTGGCGTCCCAGAACAACCCCCCTCGACACCTGCTCTCAACACCAACTACAACTAAAAACTGCCAACACTACCGCTTGTACACCTAAATTCCAACACTACTCAATAATTTCTGACCTTGCTCTTGATTTCAACAACAAGAAGAAGATAATGGGGCCGCTGACACTGCTGGCTTGAAGACGGCCCACTCAGCAGTTGGGAACCCGAATAGTCCCAACAATTATAGGATAAAGGGGGAAACACTGACTCAGGCTACGCTTCCAGCTGCATTCAAAATTAAACATTCAGTCAAGTCTAGTCGCGCAATAGAAATTATTAATGGTATAGGAGTGTTCATGGCATGAGATATGCGGCCATTATTCCTAGAACCACACCATTAATTACCAGGGAGACTGCATTTCAGCACAAACGTGTTGCCCCAGCTGTATAATGATGTAAAGTTATCAAGGGCCTGAGCGCTGCAGAATTAATTGCCTCCACAACTGATGGGCTGTCAAGGCAAGACATCCAGAGCAACACAACTACGTGACCTTTGCAGCACAATGCATTAATGAAGATTGGGAAATTGAAAATCCAGTCTTTCAAACTCCCCACATATGATGCTCACACTAGTGAAAATCTAGCAGAGCTGCTGGGGTGTACAGACACTCAATGGAGACCTACCAGACCCGATGCTGCGATCCCCGTGAGAACTGATCATGGTCGGAACATTGTTAGCTGCAGTTGAGGCTGGATTGTTGCTACAGATAGAGAGTTTTGCCCTCAAGTGAAACTGGCACCACAAAAGGGGTTGAAGGTCGAAACAGACTTTTTTTTTTTCCACTGGAGTACAACAACTGCAGCAACTGCACGCTTCAACTTCCACCGCAAGCTGATGTGTATTTCGCCAACGCAGAGAAGAGCATTAAGAGGCACATCAAGGAAGTCACCGCATTGTCTGATCAGGATTTGGCAGTGGCAGAAGAAGTGGTTCAAGTACTCGAGCCGCTGAAAACACTCAAAACTATGCTGGGTACTGAACACTGAACACATACTAACATTGATGAAGCACAATGCAACAGATTCACAGATTGTCCAGGATATTACTTTTGCCATAGCAACGTTGAAGAGAAGTATTCTGACCCAGACCCCCAACAGTTCCTGAATGCACTTGTTGCACGTCTCTCCTCCACCTGGATGAGGTTTCAATAGCCTGGCGGAGAAGATCTTAAAACAGTCTCCAACACAGGTAGCTGGTCAGTTCATCCAATCAAATTTCAGTAATATAGTGATACTTAATTGTTAGATAGCGCACCATCATAATACCTTATGTTGTGTTGTTGATTCACTAAATGTCAAGTAGCAAAACGGGTTTAGTTTGGTGAAAATGTTATTACTTTTATATCTGTTTGTGTCATATGTTATATTATTCCTTAACATGATAGTTTATGCTGAATATATTGCTCTCACTATTGGTTTAAGTGGTCTTCGTGTGTGGTCAAGTGTTGTTGCATTGGTGTGGACCAGAAATGTAATGCTTTCTTCTTTCTTGTCACTGCCCAGTTAGCATTGTTATTTGTGATGTTGCACAAAACCAGTCATGATCGGAGCTGTAGTGGCCAAATACCAAGCTGATTCTGCTAAAAAACATTTTAAGTGTAAGCATATGTTGTGCCATGATTTTCCTCAGGCATAGTGAGCGGTGTAGGCTTATTCTTTTTATTACTGAGCCCCCCCAAGCCCTTCACTTGAAAAAGATCCAACTGAGCAGAAAAGTGTCTCGCTATGACTCGCAATTACTGTAACAATTGGTACAGTAATTAGCACTTTCGCTGTCTCCTACACACAGTAGTGTACTTTCAAAATGTACGACTCCCCCTCCAGGCCTGTAATTCTCACAGGTGGAGACAGCAGCTGATTAAATGAGGGCGCCTTATTTCCGGATGTAGTAGAAGCAAAAATACAAACCACCACCAAGACAACAAGCAGGGTTTTTTTTCTTTTCAGTAATGCATTACAGCACACCCACAAGATTTCAGCTTAGGAGCTTAAAGCTCTGCTTCAAAGGGAGAGAAAAGACAGGCAGACAGACAGACAGACTTTGCATCATGCACATTCCAAAACAACTTTAATGGAAGGCAATGGCCTGGAAAAAACAACCTGGAAAATGTATGACGCTAAAGGACTCCATAGGCCTGAGGAGATACAGTACATTTGTCTGAATTTGAGAAAGAAAAGGTCATTGATGAATCTCACATGTCATATGTAGGCTTTTTTTTGTTCCCACCCACATCCTTTCAGCTTGCTACAAGCATAAGGTCTATCGCGGTACCACTCTCTAGCATGCTCTTGAATATAGGTCAACAAAACAACAAAAGTAGAAAGATGCACCATTGTTGTGATACATTTGAGACAGGAGAAATTTCCTTTAGATTATATTGTAGTATTAGTATTACATATATAACATATCTTGTCTAGTGAAAATAATCCAAACAAATTATTGTCAATATGTTGGGAATTATTTCTTGGTCGAGGTGATGAACGTAAGAAGAAAGCAGCAACAAACTACGTCTCAGGATTCAATGAGTATTTAATACAGTTCAGCGCTGAAAGGGAGAAATATCCGGCAGCATCTCTGCCTACGAGGATAATCTAAAGAACACCAAGCAGATACATTTCCTTTATACAAACATCCATGTGATATTTTACATAGACCCTTTCATCCCCCTCAGCCCTTTGTCTGTCGTCCCTAAGTTAATTGAGCAGAGTGGAAGTAGTTCTGTCTCACCTTCCTCTAGACCTGGGAACACCATGTCTCCTGTGCTAATTTCCAATTGATCAAAGGCAACCAACAGGCCTGTATTGTATTGTAGAAGAGGCCTCCAGGCGGCCTTAGTGTATTGTATTTTAGTGTCTTGCCGAGACAAGACAATCTTGAAAAATATACCCAACAAATAATTAAATTCACTATAAAATGAAAGGTTCCAGGCTTCTTTCATACCTACCGCCGGTAATGGGATGTGAACATCACTGCATGACTGGCAGGATATTGTCTTGTCATGCCAATAAAGCAAATTTAAATTGATACACTAAGGCTAGAGAATGAAGGTCTATGATCCTCGCATTATTAGTCTTCCAGAGCAACTCACCAGAGCCTCCCACTTCACGGTCTTCCTGCTCAGCCGTGAGTGTAATGTGATCCCTGGCCTGCTTCAGTTGAATAGTCTAGCTCTGCGAACTCTAATAGAGAAAACGTGGGTGTCGGCACTCGTGCACATTGCAGCGCATAATCACTTTACAGGTGTGTGCTATGTTGGCATGGGTGCCGTTGCTGTGTGAGCTGACTGCTTCCTTCATTACCTTATTAGAGGAGCTAGTGCTCTCCCTCCTCCCACACAGAGGTGTCAAGACAGAGTGTAGAAGACATCAGTACTTGATGACTCTCCTCTACGTGCTGGAGCAACGGTCCCTTTTTAACACCATGCTCATCAGTGAGAACATCAAGAGTTAGGGCTTCATCCTTCACTGAGAAATGGGATCATATGTAAGGCCATCAAGTGATTATATAATATGACCTGGAGGATTTTCCCATCATGCCACTTGATTATAATACTATATTATGATACTTACTGTACGTCTTGCTTGCCTGGGTGCATGTCTCTCCAGTACAGTCCTATATTGCCAATGGACCCTCCAAAATACCACCCCAAAAGCACCAAACGTCTTTTTCAAATGTTTTTACAATGTTTCTACTTTACACAGCAGCTGGCTGGCGGGCGGAGAGTAAACAGGGATGCTAAAACGATGGCCAAGGTAGCACCAAACGGTATGCAAGAGGGAGCTGTCACTGTATTGGAAAATACTTTGCTTTCGGTACTGTTGGGGTTGATTTTTGGCATGTCCTTATATGACATGACCCTATATGACTGTGACGGGGAGGCGCACACTCAGTCAAGCGAGACATAAGTAGCTCTACAGTGAAGCAATTGACAAGACAGTCAGACGGAAAAAGATGGGAAAATGTCTTGAAGTGAATGTTTGAAAATCATCATTTTTTTTCTTGCTCTGATTTCTGACCTCACTCTCTCTCTGCGTGTCTCTCTCTCTCTCTCTCACACACTTCTCTCTACATTCTTTCTTTTCTTCCTCCTTCACGGACACGCGAACACACAAACTTCTGGATGTCCTTCTGGTTTTGACTACTGCGTTTTGAAACAATTCCCACGCTGCTGCCTCAATGTGTTAAAAAGGCTTAGAGCGAGGTGATATTTTCCATTAAAAACCTGTTCATTAAATGCTCCATTGCGTGGCGCGTTTTGCTCGGTAAGACTAGAAAATGCAATCTCAAAATCTCCTATTAACGCGAGCAGAAACATAAAAGCCAGATGCAGTTAGAGAAGAGGGAAAACAAGAGAGCAGTACATCCTTTTAGAACCAGTGGCACGTAGTATTATCTTAATACATGAAAGTTGGAGGTGCAGGTCAGAACTGCAACAGAATGCAGCAGCATATGGTTTGGTCTCCCGGGGACTCTTGCCTTTCCTCCCTCTGCTTCAAAATAACACCTGAAGCGTGTCGCTCACTCTCCTTTAAACACAATGAACGCTTTCTCTCATGCGTATTCATTTCTTTCTTTCTCATTTGCAATTTCTCCCTCTCTCTCTCTTGCTCTTTGCTCTCTCTCTGTCCCCGTCTTTGTCAGAGATATTGATTTGAAATGCTCTCATTCCATCAGGCACAATTAGTTAGAGCAGGAGACAGCCTTTTTATTCCACAGAGGAGAGGTCCTCTCGTTTAGGCGTCACAAATAATCATTATTTCATACTTAACAAGCCTTCACTTCTGTTCAAAACAAGCTTTAATGGTCACCAACTATTTCATTGGTTTAGTGGAAGCGATTCATCCCCTTGATAATTCTCTCAAAAATGTCTCTCTCACTTTCTCTCTCGCTCTCTCTCCCCCATTGTTCTGTGAAAACCTATTACAGTATGGTGTATGGCTTGCATCAGTCAGTCTGCGCCAGGCCTCCGATCATTTAACCCTGCCCGTTGAGGTCCTCTAAGCAAATTCTCTGTTCAATCTCTGCGCCCTCTCCGGTGGCATTAACACTTTTCAACAAATGATCAGCCTTTTACAGTCTCCTATCCCATGTTGGATGTTTTGTGTATTGGTTTCAAAGACCCCATAGAGTCTAAGAGAGTCTAAGAGACTGCATTTAAAGGGATGCATGTGATGCTGCCCTGGTCCAGCAGGATTTCCTCCCCCAACAGAGTATACTCTACTGTGAATGTGCCTCCTCCACCCTTTTCCCTCCCCCCTATACTCTCGTTTCATACTTGCAAGTGTAACCGAGAACAATGTGCTGCAAAATCAATTGAGTTCTCCTTTGGCGGGTAACTGGCACACCTTATCAAATTTGGTTTTTGTCTGAGATTATTGAATGCAGAGACTGAGCTCTTCTGCCTGCTGTGATGAGTTCAAAGTAATAGGCCCACTGCTTATGAAAGTAATTCAGCAGTGTGTGCTGTGCAGCCATAGAAAACGAGGCCACCTTATTTAGATGACTAAAACATTTCCCCCAATTTTAATCTCGCAGGACTGAGTTGAAATGCAAGCAAGCTGTGGCTGCATACTCTGTCAGCAGGGGAGTGTGTGTATGTGTGTTTGCCAGTACAGTGTGGTAGTGCGCTGTCTCCTGTCTCCCTGCACCATTGTCACTTCTATAGTGATGGACTCCCTGTTACTGGAGGTCATGTTTTTCCCAGGGCAGTTTGACCAGAAAAATAAAAAGTTTCTCCTGGCACTTAACTGACATCTGTATTTCTGAATCTTACATCAGTTTCCAGTAAAATCCCTGTAGGAGCCGCCGGGGAGTATAGTCCATCCAAGGGCACTTCTGGAGACATCCCTCCTAACTTTGGTTTTACTTTTATTCTCTTTTATTCTAACACAAATATTATCTCTTCCTTCTTTTCTTTCTCTGGCTCTCTATTGGCAGCGGAGCTGTGCTTTATAACGGACACTCAAATCATCTCGTTAATAGGGCAGTTATTATGGTCTGTGAGGAGCCTTAAGTGGAGCAGTGATTCAGTAGCGTTGTGCTATTTGTGAACTTCCCATGTGGTTTTATTACATTAAGACCTTAAGCACTGCTGAACTTTAGCATGTAAGTAACACACTGACATACTATTTGCATGGTTGTACCTAAATGCAATTGTTTTTGCCTTCACTTCAGCAGCAAGATTGACACAAACGATATACAATTATATCAGAAAACTGTGCAGGTGTGAGAGAGAGTGAGAAGAAGTATTGGTCAATGTGAAATACAATAAGGCATTGCTAGTATTTACGGTATGTATACCTCCTTAGTTTCAATGTACGAAATATATTAACAAATTCCTTTCCTATGGAAAACATTGTGAAGGCATGGCCTTTCCACGGGGCTCCACTCTGCACAGGAGCCACAGCTGCCACCAATTACCTCATGACAAGCACCGACAGCTGTTCCCACTCACCTCATCCCCCAGGCAGCCTCAAAAGAGCTACACAGTCCAGAGTTTGGTGAGCTACTGAGAGGAGTATTTTCTGTCCTGATGCATCATACTTTTTCCCCCCAGACGCCATGGAGGACGACTGAATGAGTCTGCCGAACCACCCTGTGACCGCCTCCGCCTCTCCCTGCGCACCGGCCCGATGCTGCCCCCCTGGACACCCTTGTCACCTGGACACCAGTGTCGCCCAGAAGTGCGTGACGCAGCAGCTGGCAGGAAATCCCTCCCGGAACACACAGCACCTCCTGCTACCTCCGACAGGCAGAGGTAGCCCAGGCAGCATTGCTCGACCCTCAGTGAACGGCTCACCAGCTCCTCACCAAGATGACTGAGCAGAATGATGCCTTCTTGGGCTTCTATCCCCACGCCGTTGCTTTCAGGTGAGGCACAATGAGCCTACTACTTGCTCTCAGGAGAAGAAGCTCTTGATTACAGGGAGGTGAAGCTGGAGATCCTCAGCCGCCTAGGGTTGTTACCGGTCAAGGCTGCACAGCAATTCCATGAGTGGTACAAACCCGAGCAGCGGACCGCCTCCGGGGTGGTGGAAAACGTGGCCATAGATCATTTCTGAGCTCCGAAGAAATCGTGGGACATGGTGTTATTGGACTGTTCACAGTTGTTTCATCAAACATATCGGGCTCCTTTGGCAGAAACGAGACAAGACGACCACCTGAAGAACTGCTCGACCCAGGTCCTGGGTCACGAATGGCCTGCTACACTTTGTGGTGCAGCGATGAGGAGGAGAGCTGGAGCTGCTGGCAATGCCCCACTCCAAGATCAACATCGAGATGGCTCACACCTGGGGGGGGCACCTTGGGGCCCAGAAGACACATGAATGCTTGAATGCATTTGGGACCGGTACCACTGGCCTCCTCTGAATGCAGAGGTGAGGAATTTCTGTCGCCGGTGCACTGAATGCCAGAGTACATTCTGGTCATCATCAACCGCACGGGCCTACTGGACATTGCCAAGGAAGCTTGGGAGCAACAGCCATCTCCTCATCGCACCCTGGTGGAGCATGTCCAGGAGACGAGGGAGTGAATCAGCCAGGTCACACTTAAAGAAGCCCAGCGTGCCTAGAAGGAGCTACAATGGGCTGGCACAACCCCTGGACCCAGGTGAGCGGGTTTTAGTCTTGTTACCCACTGCTGACTGCAAGTTTCTCGCTACCTGGCAGGGTCCCCTACACAATCGTCAAGAATGTGGGACCGATTTATTGCAAAGTCAGCCAACCTGGGAGATGAATGGAAAAAAAAAAGGAGTAGCTCTACCACAGAGCTACTCCTGGGGGATATGAAGGCATGCATGGCCTTTCCACGGGGCTCCACTGAGCACAGGAGGACGGCTGAACGAGGCTGCCGGACCACCCCCGTGACTGCCTCCGCCTCTCCCTGCCCACCAGCCCAACGCTACGACACCCCCGTCACGGTCACACTCTTCACAGTCACCCAGGTTGTCCTCTCTGTATTCTAAATAAATCACCCTGAAAGGGGCTTTGTGCACCATATCACCCGTGTGCGTATCTGTCTATGCCAAATCAGAAAACTATGGTGCTACTCTTTGACATTATTATTTTTGACACTATTGCCATGGCTGAACATGGCTAAAAGTCAGCTATAACCACCTTATAAACAAGTCAATCTCTTAGCTAGTCATACTTTGCCTTTGGTGTTAAAATACATATCCACCTTTTTAGCTGCCATTCTGTATCTTCCCTGATGTTAGACCTGTCACAACAAACACACACACAGAGGAGTTAACATCTAGCTTGAGTAATTTCCATTGTCATAAAGGTCCAGTTCCACAGAGAGAGAGTATAAAAACAGGCAGAAATAGTCGGGGCTTGACAATCCTTCTCTCGTTATTGAAGGGGACATATCCCCCTGTCTCCCCCGAAATCTACTTCTATGATGCTACATAATAGACCTTGATTAGTCATAGCAGCTGTCATTCCCTCTTCCAGAAATTGTGGACGGCATTATAGTGGGTACATCCATTTGAGAGTTGGAAATTCACTCTGTTTTCAGATTATCATTTGAAAAACAGACAGCAATGTGAACATCAGGCCAACAGGTGGATATTACGTTGTTGTTGTTGCTGTTTAAATTCTCCACTGCACTGGCCTTTCATTGTCCGTCCTCTGTAACAGTTCACTGGGCTCTGAGCGTGATTACACTTCAGCTGTCTCTGTTAGATAAATATATCATTCAAACAGGTTCTGTGTTAAGCCCGCCTCCATCAATCATACAGATTCGGGTTAATGTTGAAACAACTATTCTTAGAAAACGATGCAGGCCTACATACAGAAGGTTGTCACGTCAAAAGCTGTGTTTTCCATGCAGCCAACCTTATTATAAGGCAGCTAATGAGAAAAGCAGGGCAACAGAAGCTGAGTTAATGAGGACCAGCGTGTGCTGCGGTGGCTCACGGGCCTTCTTGTTTGGTTGAACCCTCTTTTATCCACTGCCCTACATTACACAGGTGGTCCCTCTGCTAAAAGTATACCGAAAACAAGTCCAACGTGGCATGAGATGAAAGGTGACATCGGATCCGAAGAGGAAAAGATGTAATCTAAGATGGATGTTGTGTTTCCTCTGAGGGAAAATGTATGGGTCAGACAATGGCGACGCCGTAAGTGGGACAATGCAGCTTTCAGAAGATGAAAGTAAAGATTACTGACTTTTTCAGTAACATGAAACTCGCATCGGAAGGCAATTTTGTAATCATTAGAAAAGGCTTCTTCAGCTGTGTGTAGATATATGTTATTACTATATAGTTGTATACTACTTCTGTTGAAAATGAAGGAGGGAGAGATATGTAACGGTATATGAAAACAAGAATATTGAGCTTGAATGTGACTTAAGTAAAGGAGATATGTGTAAATGTTCAAATCATTTTGCTTGATGCAGCAGGTTAAAGTCAGCCCATGGTCACATAGACTGGTGTCTGTCCATGTATCTGATGTAGACGCTCGTGTCCTTTTTGAGACCATTAAAACTAGTTGGCACGACAGACTAAAGGCTTTGCAATGCTTTATGTGGTTATGTGATTTGTCAGAGCCCTCCTCTGAACACAGCATTAAAACACGTTAAAGCAGCAAAAATTGCAGGAAATACTCACTGCAGGAATCAAAATTCCAGTTGGACTCGGTTTTCTTATGTCAGACTTGTCAACAATGCATGCTGAATTTCCTGAGATACTTTCAAAAACACTTCTGCTTTTCGGGTTATTTTCGGGATGCAATTGCATGACTTCATGTCGGATGATTTTAAAAGTTCATAGTCAGATGGAAAAGTTTTTGAGGACAGGGGATCATCTCTCGGGAAACTTTGCAAATATAATTAGAACAAGTCAAGTTAGGTGGGTAGTTGAAAAAAAAGAAATCCTCTTCTTTGAAGTTTAAAGAGCATACATTTCTCAAAGTTTTGCTTTCTTGCTGAGCTCACTTTGCAGTACATGAATGTGCCTCCCCATCCCCAGGTTACCGCCGTTCTGCAGCTGCAGTGGAATCGTTTCAATTATACAACAAATATAATATTATATTTAGAAATATAGTGTTCCCTAAAAAAAAGTCGCTAGTTTCAGTGCATTGTCATGGAGAGGTACAGTAAAATAACCATTATTTTTATCATGAGCCTTGATAGGAGACTTGGCAGGTTACAAGAACACAAAGGTGAAACCAAATTGACATTTGTGCATTACCCAGTGCATTTTGGGTAATTTATCTGGGGTATCTTTGGATATTTTCTGACATCAGTTTGTCTGCACCATATTATCATGTTCAAGGACACATTCAGAAGGAGATGATTATCCGCCACTCTCTTCTCTCGGTGGCATGACATTTATTGGAACAGACAGTACAGCGCTGTCTTATGGGTGAGGAAAGCTTTTGCTACTATGAATGCCCTCATAAAAAATTGTGGGCGGAAACAGTTAAGATCGATGCATTTTAACTCTTAGATTACATCATACTTACATTAGATTGGATTAGATTAGATTAGATGGCTCTTTATTGTTCCCGAGGGGAAATTGCAGTTATTCAGCAGTACAGAACAAGAGAGAGTAGTGCAAGGAATAATAACTTAGTGCAATTTACAGTTGTGCAATTTGCAATTTGGTCAACACACGGTAGCGTGTGTGTGTGTGTGTGTGGTAGGTTGGAGGTAGCGTTGTACAGCCGGATGGTTGTTGGAACAAAAGAGTGCTTGAAGCGCGCCCTTGTGTGTACTTAGGTTGGATGAGACGGTGGCTGAAGGAGCTTCTCAGCCTGTCTCATCGTAGAGGGGGTGGGATGGGTTCTCTAAGATGGATCTGATTTTAGACCTCATCCTCCCCTCAGCCACGTCCTCCAGACTGTCCAGGCTCTCTCCCACAACTGAGCCAACTTTCTTGAAGACTCTTGAAGACTCAGTTTATTAACAGTACTTCATAAAGCATACAGCATAAAGAGTAAAGAATGAAGAATTCACGAGGTAGTAAAAGCAATGAAGTGGTGTTTTGTTTTTCAGGGTGGTTGTTTTGTTGTGCTGCGTTTGTGTGTATTGGTGGCGAAGCGGATGACGACCCCTTTGGGTGTGAACATACACACCCACACTAGCGCGTGGGTGAGAGTGAGAGCGATTAACTGAAAGCCTGCATGGAATTGGCTCATAACCCATTTTTCCTCTGTAATTATTACAGTATGAGTCATAAATTATATGTCATTATTATATAAGTCATGCAACAGAAAAAGTTGAAAATTTGGAACCCGAATTGCCAAACACATTTCTGATGTTTCCAATTCTTTGGCCATTCCCTTCGTGACACCTCTCATTCATCGCTAGGAATTCTGGGTCCCCTGAGAATAGAAGGGCCCCCTCTTTCTTGGCCCCCCCCTGCAAATAGCCCCCCTTTTTATTTCCCATGGTCATTTCCCATTGTAAGTGTTTACAGTACATTGTTCCGATTAGTATCAGGTTACTTATTGATGATGTCAATTGTTGATGAATCAGCACAAACTGTGGCCCAGCCTGGCAGTGTCTCTGTTGTGCACAATATGCATGCATTAAATGATTAGAGCAATCAATGCTAGGGCAATCTATCATGTTTCTGCAGTTCTCCTGGATTGTTACTTATCTGGCAACCTGCTTAAAATGATGAGTTATTAAAGACATTTCTCAGAAGGAAGGCCACACCACTGCATTTCCACTCATGGATTGGCAAGAATGTCTTTCAGTGGAGTGTTTGAACTGAACGGGATCCAGTCAGAAGTACCAGGTATATGTTGTGGTCGTATGTTCATTAACTGGTACATTTCTTTGTTTTCATCTTCAGACAGCATGACACATGGCCAGCAGTAGATTAAAGACCACAACCTACCCAATTCTAATCAGTTGTGGAGCTCTGACTCTGCTTTTTCCATTTCTCTGATGTTTTGGAAATGTATTTATTAAGTATTTATTTGCTTCAAAGCAACTGATTTTTTTGTGATATTTTAAAAGGTTTTCTTGAAATTCAGAGAGTTCAGTGGAAACATAGTTATAGCAGGTACCGAACAATTTTCCAATTGTCTATATTTTAGTATTTTCTTTTGAGCTGCTTCATGCAGCTGCCAGCCGCTGGTCAAGGAGTTTGGCTTTGTGTGTGAACTATTCTAATTCTATGGCAGCAGATGACTCAAAGTAAGTAAGAAAAGATCATTTTAAAAGATAAAAAAAACAAGCAAAACTATTCACTGCTGTAAACTAATGTACTAGTGTGAAAATGGCATCTCCCAT
Organism: Hoplostethus mediterraneus; assembly: GCA_034670385.1. Taxonomy (NCBI): domain Eukaryota; kingdom Metazoa; phylum Chordata; class Actinopteri; order Trachichthyiformes; family Trachichthyidae; genus Hoplostethus; species Hoplostethus mediterraneus. The sequence continues at coordinate 2,292,609 of JAXDDW010000034.1, read as the reverse complement.
CGGTGACTATTTTCTGGATATCAGATATCAGGTGAGATGTATGTTAATTTTATTCCCAGGCAGTTCTCCAGGGTTTTATTTGTCAGCCTGTTCCTCTCATGCGTCTTGATCGCATTCATAGAGGAGAATGCAGATTCACATGTGTAGGTGGATGGAAACATCGTTGGCAGATAAAAGGCGAGCCTTTTAATCATCACGTACTCCTCAATAGACCTACCCAAAACACTGTCACATGCTGATTTGGCTTGATGTCTGGAAATCTATTAGTTCCATTTCGATTGCTGTCTCATCCAGTGAGGGTATTATTTGCTTCACCAGGAAGGAGAAGTCTCCACCTTGGCGGACCTTTAAGGGGATCACGTACAAATGTGATGATTTCCTTTGGAATTGTGTAGTCTTCAAATCTACTGAAGAAGTTATGCCTCAGCTGCTTATGAAATCCATCACATCTTTGAGCACACCATTGAGCCTAGCGCACAGCACACTGCTGAATGAGGCAGTGTAATCCGTTCATTTCAGGGCCGAGTTCCTTCAGCCTGCTGACCAGACCCCTGTGTCGTGCCAGGTGCCCCGTCTGGGACGATGAAGTTCACCTTTTCAATTGAAAGTTCATGCTGCCTAAACAGCTCTTCCATCTTGGTGATGGTGTGCCCCTCCAGTGGAATAAGTGACCTTCCCATCGAAATAGCGGACATAGACACACAACTGGGCTACGTTTGTGTGATCTGTGTGATCTGTGCTCTCGTCAATAGCCAGCCAGAAGTAATTGGCCCGATTGAGCTCCTCAGTAATTACTTTGTGCACAGCATCAGCCAGTGCATCTAGGTGGCGGGCAGCAGACCTAGTGGACGCGGGCATCTGCTGGACAGACGCAGTGATGCGTCAACTAATCCCACGGGTAATGACTGCATTTATATAGCGCTTTTATCCAAAGCCACCCATCCACACACACACTCACACACACACTGATGAGCTGTGAGCTGTCATGTAAGGTGCTGGCCTGACCATCGAACCGCCAACCTTCTGATCAGTAGGCAACCTGCTTTACCACTGAGCCACAGCCACACCCGGGTAGCTTTTTAAATTCAATTTTTAAATTTTTAAAATTCACTTATGTTCTGGCCCGTAATCTAATAATAACAAATAATAACAACTCCACTAGCCGACCCCTGGCATAAATGGTAAGATAAGGAAAATACTCTTAATCCGTCCTGGTATACTGTGATATTATTGTTGTTGTGGCCTAGTTGTCAGTCTTACACTGCCACTGCCAATGACCTCCAACTAAAATCTTCAAATCCAGTCAAAGAAATGAAGTTTAATGAAGCTCAGGATAAGTGATGTTATGCAGTATGTTATGTAGTGGGTTGCATTTGTGAGTTGGCTCGCTCTAATGGAAATGACAACAACTTGTTGGCAGCAGATTGGATTATTTTAGTGCTTTTTAAATAGCCCCGTCTATTTTGGCTTTCTGTCAGTCACTCACCAAAGAGGTTAGATTATTGGAACTAGTAACTAGTAAGTATGAATTATGCCATTTAGGCTAATGTGACAAAACAACATTTTAACTGTAATTCATCATGAGGAGCATGTCAGCCACAAGGTCAGTGTTCTCTTTATCTACGTTACGGTTCAAATTACATCCAACCAATCAGACAATATCCTCCTGCAAAAACATCATCACCAATGCATTTGTGAAAGGGAGAACAATCGAGTTGCTAACCTGCGGAGCTATTTGTCTTCTGTTCTAGGTGATTTACACCCTGCCATTAAATGAACAATTGCTGAAACAGCTGCCTCTAAACTCCATGCCAGATTTCTGCTGGTTATTCGTTGATGAGATGCCTCCGCTATTTGAAGGCCTGCGGTGTTAATGCTTTCAGCGCGTACAATGTTACTCCAGCGCTTTAGCTCATTGGAAGGACATGATGCCCCTCGTCGGACAGCTTCTGGACCGCAGTGCTCTTGATGCAGTCATTTCTGTAAACCCTTGATTTGTTGGTTTCTTGGTTCTTCGTATTTGTTGCCTAGAAAAAACATAATTAACAATGAAATAGATGATGAATGATCAAACAAATAAATAAACAAACCCTTATTAAACCCTACATTACACCCAATAACATGATGGGCAGAATTATTGTTATTATTATTAGTTGTAGTATTAGCATTATTGGTAGTAGCAGTAGTAGTATTGGTCATCCTAGTGGGTTAGGGTTAGTCCCCTTTAATTTGTAAAGACTAAACTGATCTCCCCATATGATTCAAACTAACACTAAAATGTTCCTTCCTTGCAGCAGCATCATCAGTAGTGAGCCTAGCTCAGTAATTGAGTAAGAAGTAATCATCGTACTTCATCACCATGAGAATGTTAAATTGACTCTGTTCATTTATGTCAATAACAGAGTTATTGTCGTGTTATAGTGCGTATTTAGTTTGAGCGTGGTTATCCGGGCTCTTTGCTGCTTTAAAGTACAGCTGAATCTCCTGCTGTGGCCTGGACTTACGTGGTTCTGAGTCTGCTACTTTAAAATCTTAACCTTTTTACCCTATAATTGTAAATAACATCTTCCTTTAAGCCTTTAAGCGCCCCTATCAGCTCTGTATTGATAGATACTGTAAGATGCACTGTAAGTTAGGGGTCATACACGGTATGGTTTGCCGCTTTAGACAATAAATGCACGAGTGGGAGTTTTGCTCCTGCAAAAGTTCATTATTTTGCCTTAACTGCACTGCTTGAGGTGAACTGTATCACCCTGCTTATACCGTGACCGCCGGCCAAAGATCAAACATGAATAAATAAGTAAATCAGAGCTCTCAGTTCATTTTGTTCTGGAATAAAATGTAGTTCGTGCTTCACTTGACTTTTGACCTGACAGTCCCTCTGTAACTAGAAACTTTCTTGACAATTACTTGGCCACCTGTCACTTCACTTGCACCAGACGATGCCTGCGTGCCTTCTAGGCTTTAATACTTATTCCAAACACAATAAAGGCTGCACCTGTAAACAAACGGCTTAAGAAGCTCCGTCTTGTTGCAGCTCAACAATCAACTGTTGGCTCAGCTGTTGGCTCAGCAGGCAGATTCTTCACGTTTCATAAGCAGCTACGGCCCTGCGAGTTCACACGGTGTTTGGCGTCATCAGCCTATTAACCCCTGAAGCAGAACTATGCAGCTATCTGAAATGAATCAACACTCCAACCAATCAGTCAGGTATTCGCCCAGGCCACGGTAAAATTACTGCAGATCACTGCAAGGTCACTAGGAATGGAGAACAAACCTTCATGTCTCTGGGTAGGTAAAATGTTATGCGATGGTGTCGATCGAATGCAGGTGACCTTCAACGAGTCTCATTACTGCTTGGCCCTGCGCCAACGTTCAACTATCCAAGGCGACATAGGTGGCCAATGGAGAGAGGGGGCAAGAGAGGATAAGGAAATCACACAACCTGAATATTCCTAACACTCCTCTCCCAGTTCCCTCTCTCCGCCCGTCGATCGGAAAGGATGCGATCCATGAGTGGTTATCTGAGAGCGTTGTGCTGTTTTCGTCAGCAGCCCGTTCTGTCTCTTCATACACTCTGAGGAGATAATGACCGGCATTTACACACAGCCACTCATCCAAAAAAGCACACAGGCAGGATTTCTGTGTGTGTGTGTGTGTGTGTGTGTGTGTATGGTTGTCATCATGACCTTGTTGCCAAGGATACGCCCAGTGTTGGCTGTAAGAGTTGTTACCATTGAGGCACTCGGAGGTGTCACTGGTGGAGAGTAGTGGAATATATGGTGTCACTTTTTGAGGACAGACGAGACAAGATTTTGCCATTAGGTCAAAACTAACTATACTGCTCTGAGGTAATTTACCTAGCTTGTCTGTTTTTTTTGTTTGTTTTTTTTGCCAAAATTGAGAGATAGAGAATCTAATGGATGTTTTGGTAACCGCATCGGACGGCAATCGGTCACATCATTCCACTTTGTAGCAGGTGTCCCCATTTGTAAATCCATGGGAATATTTCATACATGTTTCCAAATCGGTATTCTCCGGCACGCTCGCCCACCCCCCAAATTTAAAAGCTCATCAGGTTTCTTGATGAGACGTTTTTTTCCCAGGCGAAGAATAATGAACCCGTTGCGGTGAATAGCGCCATCGATTGTTAGTATTTAAATGGCTGCTCCGTCGGATCCCGAGAAGCCTTGAAACCTGACCAGAGATGTGCCATAAGCGTGTGCTCCTGCCAATGAGAGAGATGCGACGTTGTGGGCTTTCAAATAAAATGCAAATTGAAAAATCTGTTCCAGTCAGTTCAAGCCAGAAGAATAATTTGAGCTCATCTTTAATTCATGGAAGAGCTTACATTGATGTGCGAGAGCAATCTTCTTCCTGCACCCCCTCTAAAAGCCGAGTCCCAAAAGGGTCAACACTTTCCTGGAGGAAACAGCTGGACACGAGACTCCCACTGAGCGCCTACCATTTTTTTTGCCTCCTTCCCTTCCTTCCTTCCTTCTCCCTCACCAGCAATCCACTCACCGTCAAGTGTGAGGAGATTTAATAATATATGCTACGGAAGCAGCCGAGCCTAGAGATTAGGACGCTGCGAGGTTCTTTCCGACTGCAGAGACAGACAGATGTTGTAGCGGATAAAACTTTTAGTCTGATGAGAATATTGAAGACGCAACAACGTTTGTTACCTTGAAGCAGGAAGCTGGTCAACTCTGTTTTCTGTTTATTTGTTTCCCAACCTCAACTGGGTTGTTTTTTTTCTATGGTCTGAAAGGAAAACGCTCATTTTTGTTCATGGTTTGGTTCATTTCCTTTATTACACCTTCATCACAGCAAAACCCCGGAGAACGCCGGCTTGCTGAGTGGAGTGGAATTAGTGTCGACAGTTCACAGCGATCAATTCCAACGTCGGCTACTTTGCTGCTGCTGTGCACTTTGATTCAAAAGCTTCTTTTTCTGGCAACTCCCTGCCGGTTAATACACTTATGGCCTGTAAAGGGAAAGGAAGTTATTTCCCTCCTGAAAACAGGTGAAATCACAACGGTGGCGGCGGATCAACGTGATTGCCGTCCTATGAGCAGCAGAGGGAAGTGTGGCAAATTGACCACTGATTTGTAATAAACGCGGAGATCATCGGTGATTTAAATCCGGTTTGAACCTGCAATGTCTGTAATTTGTAAAAGAAACTTTTAATTGGTCTTGCTGCACGATTTCTTTTCCGATCCCAGACACTTCACATGTTTGCTTTGCTAAATCAGGAAATGATGAATTCAACTGTATCTAGGGCAGCTGTAATTTCAGCGAATTGCATTATAATGTGCGAATGTGAGTTTGGGGAGTGATTCATTAATTACATGAGGTCCCCAGTAAATGCCAATCCTGTCCCAGTCGGGCTTCAGAATTGACTCTAATGTGATCTAATGACACACTATTAAACACTGACCTACAGTACATGGAAAATTACAGAAAGATGTTTTTTTTGTTTTTTTTAAGTACACTGGTATTTTCTTATCAAGCTAGCTTTTAGAGTGTCCCTTCAGATGTTTTTGTAACATGCTTTTGCTCTTTTTGCCAGTGTTTTTGTATTTGTCTTGACTATGCTAGCTGTGCCTCTCTTGATTTCTGTACTCAGTCCCACTCAAGCTCAAGGGGAAGAGTGTCTGAGTGTGTCACTTCACTCTAACGTTTTACTTTATTCCTCTCATCTTCCCCTCTCTCTCTCTCGCACTTTGTTCCTCTATCTTTGACTCTCTACGCTGCACCTGTTGATTTGAAAGTGGACTGGTGCTGGAAATATAAATGGCTAAAGGAAGCACATAACTTCATCGAATGGCCAAATGACTTTGGTGCATTTGATGCATTCTCTCACTGACAAAGTCATATAATTTCGGCATCATTAAAAATGTATTAATAATGGAGTAATCAATGTTTTATGATCTCCTTGCAAATTGTGAAATGAACTAACCCTGTATCTACTCACGTTTACCCTTGAATATAAAAATGTCCGACATTTTCAACGGGCTGAAAATGGAATAGAAGAAAGAAATGCAGATGCAATTCAACTGTTTGGTTGTAACTTTCCTGTATCTTCTCTCACTTGTTATCCCTCAGCACCCTCATCTGGCCTGGCTCAGTGTCGGCCCTATATGCACAGCTTTCCCTCTGCCTTAAAGCAAAAACAAATCACATTTTAAGTGTCTTTTCACCCCCTATACATGCAGACAGTTACATGAACGGTACATGCTCCGACCAACCCATCCCTCATCCAGATAGCGAAATCACGACATCCCTTTCCACCGCCCAGGTCAAATAATTTGACATTTTTTCTACCTCTCTACCCGTATAGCTTACCTTATCCGCTCTTATTCTGAAAGCGGATGTTGCTTTACTCCTTCCCTGTGTAACATTACCCATTTGTGCTGCTCCGTTGGGCCTTGGACGCTCAAGAAGGCGATGGGCTTAGCACGCATTAGGACGTTTTACACATTGTGTTGCAGTGCTGTGTTGTAGACTCGGCAACGCTTCGCTCACACGTGTGGACACATCGGTTGACTGGAGTCCCGAAGGTTACACGCAGCACCCTCTGACTAATGGCCCGGCTCTCTGTACAAGCTCATGCTAATCACTTCTCTGATTGATTGTGCTGCTCGGAAGCACTAATAGCATCATTAGCCGAAAACTGTTGTGGCAGTCTCAGCGCCGAGCTCTCTATTCCCTCATTGAGATTTTCTTTGCCCTTTATTTCATTATTTTGAGAGTAGATCGGCGACAGGTTCGCTTTAAATATAAAGGGCTTTGAGTCTCTGGGAGGATGATGCAAAATATGGATCAAGGTAGGTAAAGGTAAAGGTTTCTCATCAGACCCGGTGCAGCCACACCCATTCCCATTGGTGGAGCTGTCGCTTTCTTGGAAACCTTGGGATGAGACGCGTTTGTTGGCAGTACAATAGAATGTGTTGCAAAATTTTCTATGAAATATGTATATATGAGATTAATGATAACCATAATCAGAAGCATGGTATAAACATAAAAGAAGTCAAATTTATTCATAGATGGTCCTATTCATTCAGTATACTTGGAAATATATACTTGATATGAAAAGATATTTAATATACGCTTGGGTTGCTATAGCACCAGTGTCGGTTGTTCCCTCCCTCAGGCTCTGACATGCTGTCACATACCTCTCACCTTCACCCAAGATCATTGGCAGCTTTAGTATTTGCGACAGAGTCATACAATTTGGGAGTATTTCTTCAAATCCGGAGTTGTAGGTGTCTCTTATTTGGTCGTATTTCGGACATGAGAGGAGAAAGTGTATTTCCGATTTATTTTACAATCTTACTCTTACACTGTTACATATCGTCAATCTGCAACGTTCAACACACTACAGGAGTTATTTTGTGATGGAGTTTTGTAATTTACCTTTTTATTGTACCCACGTTATTGTTCCCTCAACCTGCCTGGTCTTCTTCTACCTCAGTTAGTGATTTCTTATGGTTCCCAGGATGCCATTCAACAACCCGGGCGTGAACTTGTTCCATTTAGCTGTGGCCGGAGTGCGTGTGAACATGACCAGAATAAAGTGAGCTCGCTATTGGTTATCGGCTATTCTGTGTATGTTCATTTTGCCATCTTAAATAACTTGGAACCAAACGAGTAAAAGCAGATGAATCAAGATAATTGTGATAACTGCAAGAGGACAAACAACTAGTGACTTTGAGTGCATACAGTAGAAAAATATTTCTCAAATATCAAAACCGGAAATTGTTCTTCCTGTATCAGTAATCACACATGTATTCATCAATGTGCTTTTCCTCGTTATTAAAGGTTGAAAAATAAATATCTGCAGAATATCCAATATCAAGCTGCTCCTTCTGCTCTGGTTTTTACGTGTAGGTGGAGAGCTATATCTGTAGTGCTGCTGTTGTTGCCGGTGGAGGAAAAAGGAGAGGTCACACCCCATTACACAAAACACAGTATCTATTGTGCTGCATTGTGGACTATTGAGGTTTCTGTCAATGGAGACATTAAGCCGTCTACGTTTGGCCTGTTAATCACAGGAACATGAAAAACACATCACCAAACCCGGAAATACAAGGTTTATCTGTATATACTTTCAGGAACATATTATTCCCTTAAAATACCTTTTTAAAACGTACATCTGTCTGATACTATATATGAGGTTTAGTGTGGATTTACATCATAAAGTGAGTTTAGGCGGGTTTACCCTCCACTCGGTCCCTGTAGTGTCATCCTACACCATACGTTTTACTTGGGGGTGCAAGATGGCCATCATGATGACCTTCAGATGCAATTTGATCCTCGCAATGTAATCCAGAGAGAAATTCAGCCGCCTGAACCTAACGGGAATGTACCTGCTGCCCTTCACTATTTATCTTGCACCGCAAGCATTTAGCTGACAGGCGGAGAATCAAACCGTCTAGCTCACACAATAAGCCTTAAATATGCTTGTTGTAGGTGATATATGCTGCAGCCACCAATTCATGAGCAGAGCTAGTTGCAGGAAACTGGAAAAAAGCAATGAAAATCTAAAAATGAATGTGATATTACCCTGATTGAAGAACTTCTATGTTATTTTTTAGATAGTTGTGGTCTTCATCACCTTGTCATGCGGCTTGTTAAGGTTATGCAATCACGGTCTTGACAGAATATCATTATGCCTTTGTGTTTGCATGAGATTATTTCCCTACAGAGTCTTCTGAGTGGCATTTTCTTTTGTTCCAGCTTTTGGTTTGCATTTCCAGTTCATTTGTGGCATTAATTTGAGGAAGCTGTGTTGATAAAAAAAATCAAATTGCCAAGCGGGTGATATCAATGAGTCATTGAAATACCTATCTATGGAATGACGGTACAAAATGCATTGTGGCTGCTCAGTTTGAGGGTGTTGGACACCATGAAAAGTGCATTGAAATGATCAATCATTGGGCTGGTGATGTCTAAGGGCCTTTTAAAGGGTGTGTCCACATTAGCATATAGTGTTTGGAAACAAATCACAGTCATTCAGCTCATGATTACCCCGGCCAACATTATTCACTGTCTCTACTCTCCTAATCCTTTTCAAGTTCCCAGGGGGCCAGAGGCCCAGCATGCATTGGTCAGGGTGCTGGGAAACACGCTGGGCAGATCGCCACAGGCATATCAATTGTGATTTGCGTCATTTACAGAACAGATAAACATCAGGTGTAAAAAAAAAAGTACTGTAAGTACATGGAGGAGTCCACAGAGTTATCGCTGACCATGTGGTTTCCTGATGTGTTGCTTTTATTATAATATCTGACTGTGCTTACAAAAACTAATTTTCAGCAACCAGATAATAATTGTAAATATTGTCTAAAATTCACTGACTTTGGCTCCTGGTATGATGTTGGTGATGATGCTCCTCTTTTAGTCAATACCTTAAAATGTATTTTTTTTTTTTTGAGGACAAGTGGTTTCACAAGTACTATTATGTTACTACTATATCATTTACAAAAAAATCTAAAATATCATAAACTGAATGGTGGATTTGTTCAAAGGGCCTTCAGATGATCACCTCTGATAAATCCAAATAAAAATTATATTAACACTTTTTGTCCCAGGTCTCAAGAATCAGTGATTGCTCAAATAAACCATACTACTAATAAGGTAATAGTAAACATGTCTCCCACGAATGATGCAGACCCCCTCTGGACACGCTATGACACGTTTGGTGTTGGAAGTCATTTTAAAAACAGCTCCAAAAAGCTGAATAAACTTGGATGTAAACTTGCTAATTTGGCCTACAAAAAAAATAAATACATGTAACAATTAAATTAGTCTGTCCCAATAGACAGGTACTAAATGTGGTTGGACAGCGTCTTCTTTATGAGAGTGTTGCACAGCCCTCTGCCTCCCCCGTTTAACACGCAGTTTGTGTGCCGCTGGTTTTAAAAGGTCGGTGTGCCGGCTGAATCGTGACCGGGGTTTCCAACGTGAGTGGATGGCGGAGGGGAGGCTGTAAAGGGCAGGGGTGTGTGTAGAGAGCGTGTCTGGGATGCTGCCAAACTGTCGGCGAGTGTTTAGGTAGAGTCAGCTGGGGGAGATGATTAGTTTAACCAGAGCTGATTTCAGAATCCTAGGGTTGGGATCAGGAGTGTCCGGCTGGATAAACAACGCACAGCGCAGTTTTTAGGTCATCGCAATAACAAGTACCTTAGCACACATTTGCCCCCCCCCCCAAATGCACACACACACACACACACACACACACACACACACAAACACAAACACCCCAGACTAGCTCTGAGGCAGGTCAAGGGGAGGATTCAGCTTGACACTGTTCTCAGAAAAAAAAAAAGCGCTGCCTCGACCACAATTTGTGCTGATAATGAGAAGCGGGATGTGCAACGTGCTTTTTGTTTCCATAAGGACTTAGCTGCAAGCGATATTTAAGTCCAACTCTCAAACACGTCGCAGAAACTCCCGCAGCACAACCCAAGAAGCTGCTTCCAGCGGATGAAGCCCCTCCTCCTCTTCGCTGTGATTGGAACTTTAAAAGGCGTTTTGCTATCTCGTTGTCTTCAGTGGTAAAAACGCGCTTTAGTTTGAAAGCAAATAGAATAGTATGAACACGCCTACCTCCATGGAGGAGTTAAGAAAGTAAAGAGCTGGAAGACAGTAAAAGAATACTAAATGGCACAATTACTGATCATGAGGTCACTAAACTATCAGACTAGAGGGAACATTGGTACTAAATGCTCGCCTGGTGTGTTTTTTCTCTGTTTGTTTGTATTAAATATGGCTTTCATATGAATTTATGACGTTTCTTGCTCTCCATTATAACGATGAGATCAAATCTCTCCACACCTTGTCATACCGGTACTGTTGTTAACGTCAGAGAGGGTTGCGGTATCAGCAGCGGCTTCCTGTTGCTACCGGCCCTCTGTCACCTGTTAGTCATCCTGCCGTCCTGGCCAACAGTGAGTCACCTCCGCCTCCTCCTCCTCTTTACGATGACCACTGCACACCCGTGAAGTTGCTCAAGTCAGCAAGGTATTCTTCTGTTTTCTACCACCCAGTTTCCGACCGCCGACCCCCCCACCCCCCCCCCCCCCCCCGTGGTATCCCCTTTACTGAGGGATTCTCCGAGTCCTGCCTGCGGCTACATTTCGCCAAGGCTGAGCACCTACCTCACAGCTAAATGTCCAGACTCCTTCAGCAGAAGGTTGTTTATGATTTTCTTCCAGTCACTTCACCTCCTCCCTTAGGACGGCACCGCGGTCCACAGGTAGAATAAATTGTACAGCGGTATCGAGCACTGGAGATGGAAAAAGAGCACACAGCTCGAACTGCAACCTGCTGTAAACATTTGATGCGAGCTGGAACTCGGTGTCCGACGTGTTCTCGTTGTGTTCCCCCCCGCATTCAACCCGCGCAGGGCAAGTCGGCAGCTTCCCAATGGCAGTGGCAATTACTATTTGAAAAGAAATGTGCACTTCGATACCCAGAAATCACGATGACGAGTAAACGACACGCAGCGCGCTCTGTGATTATTTCACGCCGAGGGACACGAGAGACAAAAACATCCAACGCCGGCGAGTTCTCGCTCGCTGCCGTGTAGGAGTTTGAGTTTTGCTTCTCTCGCTGGTCAAGAGAAGTTGCATGTACCGGAATTTCATTTTTAGCAAATAGGGCAAATCTGTGGCGTCTCAATTAGTGGAGACAGGAGGCACTTTGTGACCCGGGGCTCATTAGAGGGTGTGTTTTTACATGCACATCTTTAATCAGCCTTAACCGCAAAAGACCCTTCAAACTGAGGAGAGCCCTCGTTCGCTAGCTGCTGTAGGAGAAGAAATTCCAGCAGGGCCGTTCCACTATCAGCCTCAGCTAAGGGGTTAAATCAATAACACAATATGAAACATTGATGACACAGCAGTTGATGGTGGCGAGGACATACATGACTGTGCTTTATTGCACCGAAAATCTAATCTTTTGCAGGATAGTGATAGCTCCAGCGTTATTTACTCTAGCGGAGCAGGCGGTGTTCTGCTCACATCCAATCAGTGCTGCAGTGTAACATGTTATCATCGGAGACAGCGGCGCGAACTTGACAGACGAGCCCCCCCCCCCCCCCACACACACACACACACACACTACCTCATCTCACGCGAAGCCGTTTCCAGATTACGCCTAACTAATACCTATAATGACTGTGAAGCGATCGGCTACCAAGGGACCGTCAGCCTCTTGACTTAACCACTGGCTGCACCGGGGCTTTATTCCATCGATTCAGAGGAATTTTTTTGTTTCCTCCCGCCGAGTGTGACTGCGTGCTCAGATTAGAAAACTCGCACCGCCTGCAATCACTGTCACCTTTATTCAGCCTGGGCCTTTGATGGATGGCGGCCCACCACGAGAGACACTATTTATACTCGCCCTCCTCATCTTTCATCCGCTGTCCGTGTCACGGCCCCTCGCCTGCTCTTAACGCGGGGGGGGGGGGGGCAGCAGCGCTTACGGGTTATGAAGCCTTGCGTCCTCCTTTTGACTCACCTTGCGGAGAACGCGGGCGCCTGCTCGTCCTCGTGTTCCCCGAAAGACTCGTGGCCTCGTTACCACGAATCCATGAATGTT